>JAODAL010008948.1:0-113952 GCA_025379985.1 Phyllomedusa bahiana
ACTGCCCCAGGGGAAATCACTAATGGGGGTTACTGAGTGCAAGGAGGGATTCATACCCAGATCAGGTGAAGCTTCTTCCACATAGATGAGTGGCCCAGAGAACACCCCGAAAACATCCCCCAGACCATAACACTGCCACCACCAGCTTCTGTTCTTCCAGCAATGGTTGCAGGGTGTTTGTTCCTTTATGTTTTTCGTCTGACACGCCAAAATTCATCCATTTGATGAAGCTGAAGACATGAATATTGAAGCCTTTCCTGCCGATGAAGCTTGTTGAGTAGAGGTGCGGTGACATCTGTCTGCTCCAGGGCCCCATACACAGAAGGGTTAGCAGAGGTGCAGTGACATCCGTCTGCTTCGGGGCCCCATACACAGTAGGGTTAGCAGAGGTGCGGAGACATCCGTCTGCTCTATGGCCTCATACACAGTAGGGTCAGCAGAGGTGCAGTGACATCCATCTGCTCCGGGGCCACATATACAGTAGGATTAGCAGAGGTGCAGTGACATCCGTCTGCTCCGGGCCCCATACACAGTAGGGTTAGCAGAGGTGCAGTGACATCTGTCTGCTCCGGGGTCCCATACACAGTAGGGTTAGCAGAGGTGCAGTGACATCCATCTGCGCCGTGGCCCCATACACAGTAGGGTTAGCAGAGGTGCAGTGACATCAGTCTGCTGTGGGGCCCCATACACAGTAGGGTTAGCAGAGGTGCAGTGACATCCGTCTGCTCTGGGGCCCATACACAGTAGGGTTAGCAGAGGTGCAGTGACATCCGTCTGCTCCAGGCCCCATACACAGTAGGGTTAGCAGAGGAGCAGTGACATCCGTCTGCTCCGGGGCCCCATACACAGTAGGGTTAGCAGAGGTGCAGTGACATCCGTCTGCTCCAGGGCCCCATACACAGTAGGGTTAGCAGAGGTGCAGTGACATCCGTCTGCTGTGGGGCCCCATACACAGTAGGGTTAGCAGAGGTGCGGTGACATCCGTCTGCTCCGGGGCCCAATACACAGTAGGGTTAGCAGAGGTGCAGTGACAGTAATGGGGGGGAATAGATTCATGATGGGGGGGGGGGTCTCCGGTTCTGCTGGAGATGAAGCTTCATGTTATGATCATTTCTAAGTATTTGCCCCCCAGGCACTGTCACTCACCCTCATGGTCGGGACGACGGGTAGGCAGAGGTAGGCGATCGCCTAGGGCGCCTGCCTCTGCCTGTCCCTAAGGGGCGCAGGCAGGGCCCCGAACCTCCCGGCTCCAGGCCGCTGCCATGGGCTTGGAGCGCCAGCAGTCTCTGTATGTGCGTCCGCTGCGGGCTTCTGCGGAGCAGAGAGCGAGCGCTCCCTGCCCCGCAGACAGTGTCAGACTGGCCCCGGGTCCGACACAGCGGGGCCGCCGGGTCCTCATAGCGCTGAGGACCCGCCGCAGCCCCGTGCTGCTCAGCTGGGCAGCGTCGCGATGAAGTGATGTCATCGCAACACTGCCTCTCCTCAGACGCACGGCCCGTCATAGGCTGTGCGCCCGAGGAGCTGCCGGAGGAGTGTCCCGGCGCTGGAGGCGGGGCCTGAAGAGGAGCGCGGTCGGGAAGCACGTAAGGTAAGTATTAATGTTATTATTTTTAACTGCCTCTGGCCCCCTATATATATCTATATATATGCCCACCTCTGGCCCCCTATATACCTGCCTCTGGCCCCCTATATCAATAAATGCCTGCCTCTGGCCCCCTATAGGGGGCCAGAGGCAGGCATATAGGGGGCCAGAGGCAGGCATATATAGATATAGTGGTCCAGAGGGAGGTATATAGGGGGCCAGAGGCAGGCATACATAGATATAGTGGTCCAGAGGCAGGTATATAGGGGGCCAGAGGCAGGCATATAGGGGGCCAGAGGCAGGCATATATAGATATAGGGGGCAAAAGGCAGGCATATATAGATATAGGGGGCCAGAGGCAGGTATATATCTATATATGCCTGCCTCTGTGCATATGCCTGCCTCTGGCCCCCTATATACCTGCCTCTGGCCCCCTATATCTATATGCCTGCTCTGGCCCCATATATACCTGCCTCTGGCCCCCTATATCTATATATGCCTGCCTCTGGCCCCCTATATACCTGCCTCTGGCCCCCTATAATATGCTTGCCTCTGGCCCCCTATATGCCTGCCTGTGTGCCCCTATATCCCTGCCTGTGTGCCCCCTATATCTATATATGCCTTCCTGTGTGCATATACCTGCCTGTGTACCCCTATATCTATATATGCCTGCCTGTGTGCCCCTATATACCTGCCTGTGTGCCCCTATATCTATATATATGCCTACCTCTGTGCCCTATATACCTGCATGTGTGCACCTATATCTATATACCTGCCTGTGTGCCCCTATATGCCTGCCTGAGAGTGCCCCTATATCTATATACCTGCCTGACTGATGGGGACCTATATAGCTTCCTATCTGAGGGGATATGTATACCTGTCTAACTGAGGGGACTTCTATACCTATAATTAAGGAGTTGCTGGAAATGTGAGGAATCTAAGATATTTGTGTCCAAATCCTCAGGGACGAGTATTGGCCGGGAGCAATCAGCATGAAGGTGTGAACCGGATGGAGAAGAAAAGGGAAAGTGAACGACGCTGATCAGAAAAGACGTCTCCTGTCACTAAATGTAACTGCAGTGTAATCACTTATATGTCTGCAGAGCGTCTACATACAACTAGTATCTACCACTATCTGGTCACTGTATGGCGGTGGTATATGTAATCAGAGCCTGTGTACAGCTGATGGTCACATGTGGGGGTTGGGTTCGGTCAGGGTCTGGCAGAATTATTTGATCCTTAAATAGTAATAGTTTTGGGTCTTGGTTTTGTAGGAGTGTTTTTAGTAACAATAATGCGTCTAAGTGGGAGAGAGTAACTGGTGCAGGGGACAGACTGGTGCAGGGGAGAGAGGGCATGGCGCAGGGGGGGAGAGGAATTAGGGGGGGGGTGCAATTTTTTGGGGAGCGTGGGGGGGGGGGGGGGGCACCATATGCTTTACTTGCCTAGGGCACCAAAATGCCACCCCCGGCCATCGCGCCACCCCAGAAGATCCCTCCCCCCAGAGCATCAAGGTAATTCTTGTTGATCCCCCTGTTTATTGGTCGTCACCGTCAGTTCCCCTAAACCTTGCTCCTTCTCCCAATATTCCTGCTCATGAGGCTCCTGGTTTCATTCATGGCCGCTCCACAGGTGATTAACAGGCGATATAACCGACAGTGGCGCAGTACACAGGACGACCACCGACTTATCTATAGGTTGCTTTATGTAACTGAACTCGCTACAATGTAACAGCTTCATGTAATGAGAGGAATGATCTGCAGAGGGAGCAGAGCTGAGTTTGTCATTTCATTCCTTTGGAGTTCAGCTGCAGTCCTCTGTAAAAGCAAAGGTAAAGCAGTAGTGGGGATCAGATTTATTGTGTGTGTGAGCACTTCTCGCCCCTCAGCTGACATTTTGGGTGCATGGTTTAAGAAAAATAGGGCGCGGCTTAAATGTGGCAAAATTATGGTGCAAAGTATTGGTGTAAACCAGACCAATCTGTCCAGGAAATGCCCCATGACTGCCTGGGAACGCCTCTAGACCACCTGGTAATGCCCCCAGACCACCAGGAAATGCCTCCAGGCCACCTGGGAATGCCCCAGACCACAAAGAAATACCCCCAGACCAAATGAGAATGCCCCCAGACCACCAGGGAATGCCCACAAACCACTTGAGAATGCCCCCACATACCGCCCAAGTGTCCCTATTTTGGAGGGACAGTCCCTATCTTTAACCCTTGTCCCTCTCCCTCTTCGCTCTATAAATGTCCGTCTTTTTAATTTGGGAAATACACTTGCCTCAATTAACTGACGATCTTTAGAAAGTATCTGATGCTTCCTTGCTGTAGATTACATAACAACTTACTTAATATTTCATCATTGGATATTATGTGATCCTGAAAATGTGTCTAAAAAGTTGGCATGTATGTGTTTGGGCATGGTTAGAGGCGTGGCCTGATGTGTCCCTCTTTGCAATTTCTAAAAGTTGGGAGATATGGTCTGGGGGACCACCAAGGAACGCCCACAGACCACATGGAAATGCCCCTGGACCACCTGGTTATGCCCTCAGACCGACCCGGAATGCCCCTGGACCACCCAAGAATGCCTCTGGGCCACCTTAGCAACTTTCCCAGACTAGCAGGGAATGCTCCAGACAACCTGGGAACTCCTGCAGACCACAAAGAAATACCCCCAGACCAAATGAGAATGCCCCCAGACCACCAGGGAATGCCCACAGACCACCAGGGAATGCCTCCAGACCACCAGGGACTGCCTCCAGACCACCAGGGAATGCCCCCCAGACCACCAGGGATGGCCTCCAGACCACCAGGGAATGCCTCCAGACCACCAGGGAATGCCTCCCAACCAACATTGCCCCTCAGACTGCCTCTAAATGCCCCCAAGACCACCTGGTTATACCCCCCAGACCACCAGGAAATGCCCCCAAACAAACTTGGACCACCAGAGAATGCCTCCGGACTACCTAATAACTCCCCCAGACCACCAGGGAGTGCTTCAGCGAACCTGGAACCACACCCAGACCTCCAGGGAACATCTTTTGACCACCCAGAAATGCTCATTTTGGTTTAGGGTTAGTGTAAGCCCCATCCCTCTGCCGTGTGGTTTGCAGGCAGCCCACAGACTGCACAGGTCTGGTCTAACCTGATCCATAATGAAAAATGCCTGAAAATCACCAGACCTGACGCATCTTAGGCCGTGTTCACACCTCGTCATCCCCTACATTGGAGGTATCACATAGACATCCATAGAACAGATCCAATCTAGACGACTTTTCCGACATGTTTGCCCTATTAATCTCTATGGGGTGATTTTCCACTGTGCCCTGACGAATACCTCCAACATAGGCAATACCTACGTGTGAACATTATGTCGGCCTGGTTGCTTCGCCAGCTAGGTTTAAAACAGTTTTAAATCTGTTGTATTGCGATATAACCATTAGTGTTAGTGACAAACTCCTTACCACTACATCAGATCAGGTATGAAAATACAGTATGTTCATGTAGCTGAGCTGAATTTGTCACTTTGCTCTGTTTGGGCTAACGTGGTAACTTAATCCTCAGTTCTTCAGATCTCACTGTGATGTATTCCTCGGCTGCACCAAATGACAAACTCAGCTCTGCTATGCCTGTGTTTATATAATTATATATCAAGTTAACAGAGCTGAATTTGTCTTTTAACTTTATATTTCGGGCATCATAGTAACTAACCAAGTTAAGATAATGCAGTCATTTTATCTGCAACTGTAAGAAAATTCACCGGTAACACATCCTGATATCACAATGCATAGCAGAGCTGTGTTTAGTGTCTGTGCTTTTTGACAGAGCTACAGGTAAACCTACTACAATAGCCTAAGAGAGTGAAATGACAATCTATATACAAACACATCTGTATCAAATAAGTAGTGCTACACATAGGTTTGACAATTTCAGCTCTGCTACATCTATATCAACTCAACAGTGCTATAAAAGCATCAGTGTAGCCTAGTCCTCATAGTGTATTACATGGAAGATTGAGGATAAACCTATAACTACATCACTTTAACTTAGTAAGAGTAACATGCCAGTGACAAGTTCAGCTCTGCTACATCTATATCAAATCAGCAGTGCTATAAAAGTCTCAGGGTAGCCAAGACCTCATAGTGTATTATCTGGAAGATTGAGGATAAACCTATTAATATATCACTTTAACTTAGTAAAAGTAACATGCCATTGACAAGTTTAGCTCTGCTACATCTATAGCAAATCAGTAGTGCTATAAAATTCTCATTGGAGCCTTAGACTTATGATGATCTCACAATGTATTATCCAGAGGATTAGAGGTAAACCTGCTGCTGCCTCCTCATAACTCAATATGACAAATGTGTCATTGACAAACTCAGCTCTACTACATCTATATCACATCAGCAGTGTCACAAAAAGTCTCAGTGTAGCCCAGTCCTTCTGATGGATTATCCAGGGGATTGAAGATAAACCTACTACTATGTCCTCCTAACTTCAATCATATCATGGACAAACTCAGCTCTGCTACATCTATATCACATCATAAGTGTCACAAAAAGTCTCAGTGTAGCCCAATCCTTCTGATGGATTATCCAAAGGATTGGAGGTAAACTTACTACTGCATCCTTTTAACTCAGTAAGAGAAAGAGATCATTGACAATTTCAGCTCTGCTACATTTATATCAACTCAGCAGAGCTACACATACCACTGACAAATTCAGCTCTGCTACATCTATATCAAATCAGTAGTGCTACAAAAGTCTCCATGTAGCCCAATCCCTCTGATGTATTATCCTGGGGATTGAAGATAAACCTACTATTGTGTCCTCCTAACTTCAGTCATATCATGGACAAGTTTAGCTCTGCTACATCAATATCAAATCAGTAGTACTACACAAGCTCTCAATATAGCCCAATCCTTACTATGTATTATCCTGAGGATTGGAGGTAAACATGCTATTGTGACCTCCAAATTCAGTAGGCGATATGTGCCATTGACAAATTCAGCTCTGCTACATCTAGAGCATATCAGTATTGCTACCAAAGTATCAGTGTAGCCCAATCCTTCCAATGCATTATCCAAATGATTAGAGGTATTCCTACTACTGCGTCCTCCAAACTCAGTAAGAAAAACATGCCATTGACAAATTCAGCTCTGCTACATGTACATCAAATCAATAGTGCTAGAAAAGTGTCAGTGTAGCCCAATCCTTATGATGTATTACCTGGAGGATTGAAGGTTAACCACCGTAACTTAATAAGTAACAGTGCTACTAACAAAGTCAGTTCTGCTACATCTATATCAAATTAGTAGTACTACTACACATATCATTGACAAACTTAACTCTGCTATATCTATGTCATATCATGTGCTAGAAAAACTCTCAATGTAGTCCAATCGTTATGATGTACTAACTGGAGAATTGGAGATAAACCACCTTAACGTAATAAGAGAAATATTGACACACATATCATTGACAAATTCAGCCCTGCTACATCTATAGCAAATCAGCGTTGTTTCAAAAGTCTCCGTGTAGCCCAATACTTCAAATGCATTATCCAAAAGATTGGAGGTAAATTTACTACTGCGTCCTCCAAACTCAATAAGAGCAACGTGCCATTGACAAGTTCAGCTCTGCTACATCTATATGAAATCAGTAGTGCTACAAAACTCTGTGTAGCAAAATCCTTACGATGTATTATCTGAAGATTGGATGTAAACCTACCACTGCGTCCTACTAACTGTAGTAGGAAAAAGTGCGTTTGACAAATTCAGCTCTACTACATCTATATCAAATCAGTAGTGCAACAATCATTGACAAATCAGCTTGATACAAACTATTTAAAAATTAAAATTCTAGTAAGCCAACCTTACATGTATTATTGAAAAGAAGGGTAAAATTTACTTTTCCTCCAAACTTAGCAGGAGAAATGTGCCATTGACAAGTTCAGCTCTACTACATCTAATATCAATTTTAGACAAAATTTCCCGTGTGTCCAAAACCCTTTCAATGATTTTTTGGAAGTTGGGGGTAAAACCCCCACTCCCTCCTCTAATTTGGTAAGGGGAAACATGTGATTGAGAAATTCACTCTGCTACATTTTACAAAATTGGGAGCGTGCTATATATTGAGAAAAATTACTCTGTACATCTTTAAAACAAATCAACATTTCCCTGAGGCCCAATACTTAAATGCTTAAACCAAATTGGGGTATACCGGGGTAATCGTTCCCCCCAAATTCGTAGGCAAAACATTGAAAAATCCCTACTACTCTAATACTTAAGTACAACATTCTCAGTGTAGCTCAAACCTTACAATGTATCTTGGAAATTTAGGTCCCCTACTGTTCTACTAATCATGAGGGGGGAACATGTAGCCCTACTTTTTAAATTGGTACACCCTTTTTGTTTTTGAAATTAGCCTGCTACATCTTTATCAAATTGGTAGCGCTGTATATGTTATTGACAAATTCAGCTCTGCTACATCTTTATCAGATTTGTAGAGCTGTATATATCATTGACAAGTTCAGCTCTGCTACATCTATATCAAATCAACAGTCTCGGTGTAGCCTGATCCTTCAAATGCATTATCCAGAGTATTGGAGGTATACCGACTACTGCATCCTCCAAACTCAGTAAGAGCAACGTGCCACTGACAAATTCAGCCCCCAATCTATATCAAATTTTAAGGGGTCGATGTAGCCCTCCCAAAATACATTTTCCAAAAGTTTTGGGTATCCGATACTGCTTCCCAAATCAGTAAGAGCAAAAGTGATTGACAATTTGCTCTGCTACATTTATCAAAGGTTGCGCTGATTATCATTGACAAGTTCAGCTCTGCTAATCTAATCAAACAACAGTTCCGGGGGCCACCTTCAAATGCATATCAGAGGATTTGGGGGTTTCGAAATACTGCGTCTACCCAAACCATAAAACAAGTGCATTGACAAATTTACTCTGCACACTTTTTCAAATTGTAGCGCTGTAATATCATTGACAAGTTCCGCTCTTACATCTAAATCAAATAACAGTCCCCTGTGTAGCCCCCTCCTTCAAATGAAATTATCAAGATTTGGAAGGTATACCGATACTGCTCCTCCCAAACCGGAGAGCAACGTGCCCTTACAAGCTCACTCTGTACATTACAAATCAACTCCCCCCGGGAGCCCCAATTTTTCAAATGCATACCCGAGGGTTGGAGGTTACACTCCCCGGGCCCCAAAATCAAAAAGAGAAGTGCCATTGACAAGCTCAGCTCTGCTACGTGCCATTGACAAGCTCAGCTCTGCTACATCTATCCCAGGCTGGTGAGTACAATGCATCTCATGCGTCCTCACCTTGTTCTTCCTCAGGATCCTCAGTGTAGCTCTGCAGCCCCCCGGCAGCACATGCAGCGCACTCACTCCTGGCAGGGATCTGCGCTCTGCTCCCCTTTTTCTCGGTTTTCACCCATTAAAGTAAGAAGCCATCTCGCCCTGAGAGCCCCATTGTCAGGTAGAAGAATTTTAGCCGGGATGGTTTACACTGGACCTAATGGCATGTAACACTTTCAACAAACTGCGCCCCCCCCCCCCTCCTCCGCCCCGAACACTGAGCTTCTTATGTGACTACAGAGACAACCTTCTTTTTTTTTTGGGCACAGGACGGGGCTTGTGTTTTGCCAGCAAAGTGATTTAAACTATCTGCTGATTCCCGATCCTCATCTGCTCCGCACAATGCGGCGGAATCTGGGGTCACCCGGGTCAGAGGATCGCCCCCCTCCCTGGGCCCAAAACCAAAGACACTTTCGGACACATCGATATTTGCCCCCAATACATTCTCTCTTCCCCCAGGTATGGGAATAGAAAAAAAAAGACCCCTTCAGCCCTGACCACCCATGTAGCAAGGCTGAATTTTCCTTTGGGCTGTTATATTGGTCCCGAAATAGATTTAGGGGGGATGGTTAATCTGATGTATAGAATTTCCCCCTAGCAAAAAGAATGGGCGACGTGCTAATGGGAAGAAACTTAGCAGCATAGGTATAAATAATACCGCCCTATATCACAGAACCAACATAGTTATACTAGATAGCTACTTTCCTTCTAAAACGTACAAGGTTCTTGCACCCAAGTGTGCCTCCCAACCTCTGGACCCCATAGCAACATGAGCTGGACCCACACCACCCAATGGGAAGAAAGTAAAGCAGCAGTATAGGTAAAAATAATACCGCTATATATCAGAGAACCAACAAAGTTGCACTAGTTAGCTACTCTCCTTCTAAAATGTACAATGTTCTTGCATTCAAGTGTGTCCCCCAACCTCTGGACTCCATATCAACATGAGCTGGACTCCCACCACCTAATGGGAAGAAACTAAAGCAGCAGCTTACAATATAAATAATGTTTTTCGCATTTATATCTAGAACCATCAAGCTTGCACTAGATAACTACTTTCCTTCTAAAATGTACAATGTTCCTGCATTCAAGTGTGTCCCCCAACCTCTGGACTCCATAGCAACATGAGCTGGACCCTCATCACCTAATGGGAAGAAAGTAAAGCAGCGGTATAAGTAAAAATAATACCGCTATATATAAGAGAACCAACATAGTTATACTAAATAGCTACTCTTCTTCAAAAATATACAATGTTCTTGCACCCAAGTATATCCCCCAACCTCTGGACCCCATATCAACATGAGCTGGACTCCCACCACCTAATGGGAAGAAACTAAAGCAGCAGCATACATATAAATAATGTCGCTATATATCAAAGAACCAACAAAGTTGCACTAGATAACTACTTTCCTTCTAAAATGTACAATGTTCTTGCACCCAAGTGTGCCCCCAACCTCTGGACCCCACAGCAGCATGAGCTAGGCCCCCACCGCCTAATTTGAAAAAAGTAAAGCATCAGTATAAGTAAAAATAATACCGCCATACATCAGATAACCTACAAAGTTGCACTAGATAGCTACTCTTCTTCAAAAATGTACAATGTTCTTGCACCCAAGTGTACCCCCCAACCTCTGGACCCCATAGCAACATGAGCTGGACCACCATCACCTAATGGAAAAAAAGTAAAGCAGCGGTATAGGTAACAATAATACCGCCATATATCAGAGAACCAACAAAGTTGCACTAGATAGCTACTCTCCTTCTAATAGTACAAGGTTCTTGCACCCAAGTGTGCCCCACAACCTCTGGACCCCATAGCAACATGAGCTGGACCCCCCAACGCCTAATGGAAAGAAACTAAAGCAGCAGTATAAGTAAAAATAATACCGCCATATGTCAGAGAACCAACATAGTTACACTAAATAGCTACTCTTCTTCAAAAATGTACAATGTTCTTGCACCCAAGTATATCCCCCAACCTCTGGACCCCATAGCAACATGAGCTGGACCCACATCACCTAATGGAAAGAAACTAAAGCAGCAGCATACATATAAATAATGTCGCTATATATCAGAGAACCAACAAAGTTGCACTAGATAGCTACTTTCCTTCCACATTGTACAAGGTTCCTGCACCCAAGTGTTCCCCCCAACCTCTGGACCCCACAGCAGCATGAGCTAGGCCCCCACCGCCTAATTTGAAAAAAGTAAAGCATTAGTATAAGTAAAAATAATACCGCCATATATAAGAGAACCAACATAGTTATACTAAATAGCTACTCTTCTTCAAAAATGTACAATGTTCTTGCACCCAAGTGTGCCCCCCAACCTCTGGACCCCATATCAACATGAGATGTGCCCTTACGCCAATAAGAAATTGAAGCAGCAGCATAGGTATAAATAATGGACCCCCATCACATAATGGGAAGACACTAAGCCCAAACACACACACAAAAAAAAAAAAAAAAAAAAAAAAAAAAAAACAAAAAAAAAAAACAAAAAAAAAAAAAAAAAAAAAACACAAAACCACAAAACAAACACAAAACACCACACCACACCACCACCCCCCCCCCCCCCCCCCCCCCCCCCCCCCCCCCCCCCCCCCCCCCCCCCCCCCCCCCCCCCCCCCCCCCCACAAACACCCCCCCCCCCCCCCAACACACCCCCCCCCACAAAAAAAAAAAAAAAAAAAAAAAAAACCCACCCACACAACACACAAACAAAAAAAAAAAAAAAAAAAAACAAAACGGCATACACATAAATAATACTGCCATATATCAGAGCACCAACACAGTTGCACTAGATAGCTACTCTTCTTCAAAAATGGACAATGTTCTTCTATCCAAGTTTGCCCCCCAAACTCTGGATCCCATAACAACGTGAGATGGGCCCCCACCCCCTAATTAGAAGCATAGGTTAAAAATAATACTGCCACTAACTTGTTTTTTTCTTTAATAATGTACAATGTTCTTGCAATCAAGGGAACCCCTTTACCTCTGAGCCTCATAGCAACATGAGATGGGCCCTTACAACGTATAAGAAGAAACTGAGGCAGCAGCATAGCTATGAATAATATCGCCATATATCAGAAAACCAGCATAGTATAGCTAGATAGACAATAACTTATTATTTCCTTCACAAATGTACAATGTTGTTGTACCCGAGTGTGCCCCCTAATCTCTGGACCCCATAGCAACATGAGCTGGACCCCCGCCACCTAATGAAAAGAAACTAAAACAGCACCATAGGTATAAATAATACTGCCACACATCAGAAAACCAACATAGTTGCAACAAATAGCCACTAACTTGTTTTTTTCTATAAAAATGTACAATATTCTTGTACCTGAAAAGGGTTCCCTCAACCTCTGGGTCCCATAACAACATGAGCCAGGCCCCTACCACCTAATGAGAAGAAACTGAAGCAGCAGCATAGGTATAAATAATACCGCCATATATTGGAGAACCAACATAGTACTACTAGATAGACAAAAACTTATGATTTCCTTTTACTTTTTTTTTGTACTTGGGGGCCCGTCTACCAATTAAAAATAATAAACTGAGGCAGCCTAGGCATAAATAATACCGCCATATAGTAGAGAACCAATATAATACTGCTAAACAGCCATTAATTTCTTATTTCCATCAAACAAAGAGTACAATGTACTTTGCATCCGCCTCACTCTCAATCCTCTGTGTGCCCAAAGCGAAAATCAGGATGGGCACCCAACCACCACGTATGGAGAAGAAGCTAAGGTATTAAAAAAAATATCCTGCCATAATAACAGAGAAGCCACATAGTAGTGTCAGATAGCCAGTAACTTATTGCCTTCAATGTTTTTGTACACCGGGGTCCCACCAAGGCCCGGCTTGGGCCCCGATAGCAACTTGTAGATGCGCGCCCTTACGCAGAAGAAGCACAAATAAACAGGCACGCAATAGGATAAATAAATACACATACCGCCATATATCAAGACAACACAACATAGTTGCGTCTAAAGAGGCTACATGCGACTTAATACCTCTATGTCTGGTCATTCAAACCAGGTACAGAGTTATAGCATTAGTTTCTTCTGCACTCGAGGGAAGCCGCCCTGCACTTCTGTGGCACCAATAGCAAAATTAGATGGGTCCCCACTATTTAATTAGAAACTGAAGCAGCAGCATAATACCACACCTTAAATAGGTATAAAAAATACCAGCCAATACCGTGACACCAATCCAACAGAACCAGCATAGAATGTGCCAGAATAAGACGCAAAGGCCGAAACCAAAGAGTTACTTCCCTACAAGAAAGGTACGCATTCTGATGGTCCCCGTGTCCTCCAGGCCCTCATAATAGTGTACTGCTGGTCTATATCTAACCTCCCCTGATGGCTGAGAATACATGTGACACAGCGCCGACCTGTGCCCCCTGCAAGCACATAAAAACCGCAGAATACTCACAGATTTTTCCGACCTTGTATTTTATACGTTGCGTTCATAAATTCTGCGCCCCATTTGTATCTGCAGCTTTGTGGTCCTGCAGTGTCCCATGAGATATCATAGCGACTTTGCAATCATCACAGGTGTGCCAAATGCTCATACTCGTCGCTCTGTTACATCTAACAAACTCAGCTCCACTGCAACACCTGAAAAGAGCAGCTCTGTAGATATCATGGTCGGCGCTGTGACAGGAGATAACCCTTCCTGAACCCAGTCCTCTTGCATCCTGGATCATTGTGCATGTGACAAACTCAGCTCTGCTACATCTGATAGAACACAACTAGCTCAAAAACTTCTCTAGATAAAAAAAATCCATCCTGATGAACTCAGTTGTGGAAATGTAACAAACAAAACTGCTGACACTTTCATCTCTCCTGCACCTAATTATATCACTCAACATCAGCGAAAAAAAAAAGGTCCCCCCCATCCTGCTGACATCTGGGCAGGTTACTGGTGCGGTCAAGATTGCAAAGACTCATCTCTACTAGAGAACCTTGGACAACAGTTGGTGTCGCACGTGACTCCGCTGCATCTGCTGCTTGTTATAATCTCAGAGCAGAGCAGACTCTGCAGCACTATGGTCACCACCTGAGGGTAGGTTTTAGATATTAAAGGGGTTCTCCAATCTTACACATTGACGACATTGGGGCAGATTTATCAAAGCAGTTGCGCCAGAATTCTGGCTCCATTTGCACCAGAACCCAGCTTTTCGCCACATTTTACAATGTGTTTTAAGACAGTTTCAGACGCTTCTAGCTATCTGCGCCCGAGTTTCGCATGGGGAGGGGGGGGGAGCCTCCCCTCCTCGTTCAAAAGGGCGCGGCCGGATCAAACACGTAGAAAGAGTTCGCAGTTTCGTGCGGGGAAAAAGGCAGAGTGGCTTAAGTGCGACTCAAAAATGCGACCCAGATTTGCGACGGCGTTTCATGGAGAGTGAAAGTAGACAACTAATTGAGCGTGCGGTGCAGAGTTACGTACCTACAGACAGTTCTAACCTGCACCAGATTATATCAACACTATGATAAACGTGCTCGCACTATTATTTATAAGACTGTACTCAATCCTACGAGCTTTACACTGTCTAAAGTAAGACACATACTAGAATAACACTCCCGCCCCTACTTATGTCGTACGAGGCGGCAGAAGCGTACGACAAACATGTCTGAAAACCAAAGAAGAAATCGTGGCGAAAAGCTCGAGTTCTCCTGGCGCAAATGGAGACCAGAACAATTCATGGCCGCACCTGCACTTGATAAACCAGCCCCATTGTTGTTATCTTGTAAATGGCAGTCTCCCAAGTTCTCAGGGCAGAGCAGCTCGTTCTCCATTCTCTCTCTATGGGAGTTCCCATACAAGGGGAGTCGCGAGTTTCTGTGTGTCCTTCCATTCGTGTTCTATAGGAAGTTACCCACGGACATAGGGGAGCCGCTGAGTTCTCTGCATTCTGATCTAATGGGAGTTCCCAGTTACAGGGGAGCGCTATGTGAGTTCTCCCATTCTCCTCTATGCCGTGGACGTATCCCATGAACAGGGAGCTCTGAGTTCATCTATCTATTCTATGGA
This sequence comes from Phyllomedusa bahiana, assembly GCA_025379985.1. Classification (NCBI taxonomy): domain Eukaryota; kingdom Metazoa; phylum Chordata; class Amphibia; order Anura; family Hylidae; genus Phyllomedusa; species Phyllomedusa bahiana. The sequence goes on from JAODAL010008948.1 coordinate 15,005, forward strand.
GATATCCATAACAGGAGACAGTCACTGTGATTTTCGATTCCATTCTGTTTCTATGAGTTCTCCAGTACAGGGACGCGCTGTGTTTTCTCTCCCATTGTATTCTATTGGATTTCCAGTGAAGAACGGGGAGTGCGTGTATCTCCCATCTTCTGTTCTAATGGGAGGGATCTCTCCCCAGTACACAGAGATCGCGAGTACGCTGTGTATATCTTCCATTCATGTATCTATGGGAATTCCCAGTAAACAGGTGAGGAGGCGCCTGTGTGTGACTCTGCCACCATTCTGTTCTATGGAGACTAAAGTTCTCCAGTCACAGAGGCTAGCGCTGTTTGTTCTCCCTTCTGTTCTAGGGAAGTTCCCAGTACAGGGGAGCGCTTGTGTTCTCCAATCTCTGTTTTAATGGGAGATCCCAGTAACATGGAGCACTGAGTGTACTCCATATCTCAGTTCTAATGGTAAGCTGTCCCAAGTACAGGGGGACTCGCTAGTGAATTCTACCAATTCTCCTGGTTCTATGGGAGTTTCCCAGTCAGCAGTGGGACGCGCGTGCGTCGTTTCTCCAATTCGAATATCGAATGGGAGTTCTCCGAGTACTGGGGACCGCAATGTGATCTCCATTCTGTCTATGGCGAGGAGCGTTCCCAAGTACAGGGAGCGCTGTGTTCGTCTCCATTCTGCGTTCTCATGGGAGATTCTCCAGAGTACCAGGGACGCGACTGTGTTTCTCCTTCTGTGCATATGTGAGTTTCCCAAGTACAGGACGCGACCTCTGTCTTCTATCCGCATACTGTTCTAATGTGAATTCCCACTACAGGGGCAGCGCTGTTTTCATCTCCATTCTGTTCTTATGTCGCGAGTATTCCCATCTACCCGGTGTACACCCACTGTGTTCTTCCATCATTTTCTGTCTATGGGACAGTTCCACCTATACAGGGAGCGCTGTGTCTCTCAATTCTTTCATGATGGGAGTTCCCAGTACACCATAGGGAGCGCGACTGCTGTATCTCCATTCTAGTTCGTATGGAGGAGTCTTTCCAGTACAGGGGAGCGCTGCGTGTTCTCCACTCTGTCTATGAGGAGTTCCCAGTACATGAGGAAAGCGACTGTGTTCTTCGTCCCATTCTCCTCTAGTGGGAAGTTTCCCAGATACCAGAGGGGGCTCGCACTGAGAGCGTGTTCGGCACACTCCTGTTCTATATGGGAGGTCTCATCCCAGTACAAGTACCAGCGCTGTGGTTGCCGTCCCATTCACCGTCCTCTGAAGTTTCCCAGTCGTACCAGAGGATCGCCATCGCTTGTAGGCTTCTCGCATTCTGTTCCTTGTGTAACTATCCCACATAAATAGCGAGCGCGCTGCTGTATCTCCCATCTGAGTCTGTGTGAACTTACCCAGTACAGGGGAGCGCTGGTGTGATCTCCTACTGCTCTGGTGTGAATTATCCCAGTCATGATTGGATCGCTGTTGTTATCCCATTCTCGGATTCTGGTGTGAATTCCCATATATATGGAGAGCGAGCAATGTGTTTCTAGAGTGCGCTGTCTACTCAGCCATCTCCCAAGTACATGAAGATCGCGAGAGGTCGTGGCAAGCACAACAACTTCGCCATTCTGGCGAAGGAGATTTCAGCAGCCAGCTCTTAAGATAAAGGAGAAACCCATACCTATTGACATGCCATCAATGTTTGAGATGGGAATACCTTATTAAGGTGCTGATATACACAGATATTTTTAAGGACTAGGAGCTCTGTCTTGCAATGACCTACAAACCTTGCCATTTTCAGCTTGCTGCCAAGTAATGGAAACAAATGGAAACACCTGTCCTGATATAAAAATATTCATAGCCCAAAGGGTTTGTTATGTCTCAGTCTGCGAGGAAAACACAGCAGATGTCTTGAACTTTAGAATGAGCTGTTGCTAGTGGCTACAAAAAGGGAAATCAGCTCCCTATACAAATTGGCAGAGAGGAAGGGTGCAGCACGAGAGGAGTCTCTCCCCTGATCTCATGAATAGTGCACATCTTGCTGTTACCTACAATGGACCACGACCTTTAAATGAACTCTGCAGCAGTGTGTGTGAGCAGCCACCGCACCAGCCACGAAGAAAAAAGACGCAAGTGCGATAATTCACCAACATATATTATTACTGAGACTAGAACACATCTAACTATAACTCTTCTCGATTATTCTTCACTCTAAGTTTTCTGATTATTGTAGATTTATTATGTTTTCTGAATATTATTATGGGGGCAGTCATCTTCAATGACCGGGCATATACTTAAACAGCAACCACCAGTAGCCCATACGGAAGACTGTAACACAGACGATACCCATTGACTTCCTGTAGAACAACGGATGTGCGGGCATCGCTCTGTATCCTCTACAACCCCAATGTACAAGAACATAACTACTATAATACTGCTCCTATGTACAAGAACAATATTGCAACAACTATAATAGCAGCCGCCTTTATGTAACAACCGAATATAATTACTATAATACTACCAGAACGCTATGTACAGGAACATATCTAACTACTAGTAATACTGGCCCCTAAGTACAAGAAAATACCTACAATAATATTGCTCCTATGATACAAGAATTATAACTACAGTAATATCTGCTCCTATGTACAAAGAATATAACTACTGTGAATACTGCCCTCTAAAGTACAAAGAATTATAACTACAAAATACTGTCCCCTATGTACATATAATTAATAACTACTATAATACTACCGGTCGACCCTATGTACAAGATACATAAACTACTATATTACTGCTACCTAATGTACAAAATAAGACACTACTATAATACTGCTCCCTATGTACAAGAATATAACTACTATAATACTGCCTCCCTGATGTAACAAGTGAGATATTAATTACTCATACAACTGCCCCATTATATACACAGAATAAATAACTGACTAAAGGATGCTTGCCCCCTAAATAACAATAATATAATTAACTATAATGCTGCGCCCCCTATAGTCACAGAGAATATAAACTACTATAATAGCAGCTCCTAATGTTACAAGCAATATAACTACTATGAATACCTGCCCCATATAGTACAATAATATAATACTATAAAATACTAGAGCCACCTATGTACAAGAATATAACTACTATAATACTGCTCCTTATGTACAGAAGATATAACTCACTATAATACTGCCCCCTACTGGTACAAGAATATTACTACGAATAATTACTGATGCCCTATGTAACACAAAGTAATAAACTACTATAATACATGTCCCCTATGATATACAAGAATATAAAACTACTAAGAAAAAGCTCCTATGTACAAGAAAATACTACTATAATACTGTTTCCCCCAATGATAACAAGAATATAACACTCATAGAAAACTGCCCCCTATGTAACAAGTAATATAACTGAGCTATACATACGGCACTATTCTACCAAGAATATAACTACTATAAGACGCTCCCTAATGTACATTAGAATCATAACTCCCTATAATAACTTGCCCCTCATGGTACAGTTAATATACATAACTATAATACTGCCACCTATATACAAGAATATAACTACTATACTATGCTGCCCCCCTATATAACATGGAATATCCATAACATACTGATAATGCCTGCACCCCTATTACATAGAATATAACTACTAAATAGCTGCAGCCCAATGTACAATAGAATATAACTACTAACTACTGAACCTATGTAACAAGAAGTATAACTACTGCATAATACTGCTGCCTTATGAACAAAGAATAATAACTACTACATAATACTTGCCCCATATGTACAAGAATATAACTACTATAAATCTACTGCTACCATGTACTAAAATTATAACTACTATAATCACTGCCTCCCTATAGTACAAGATTATTAATATACCTACAGTCTAATACAACCCCCACTACATGTACAAGAATAAACCCAACTATAAATACTCGCCCCTAATGTACAAAATATAACTACTACTAAACATATTTCACGCCAATTACAAACAATAATAGACTACTATAATACGCAAGGCCCCTCTATCCGTACAGAAGAAAGAATAAAACTACTGATAATATACTTGTTCGGCCCGAATGTACGAAGCAATATAACTACTATAATACGATACCCCTGGACACAGAGAATATAAACCTAGCTATAATAACTGCACCTATGTTACTAAAAAGAATAATAACCAGCTATAAAATCCTAGTCTACTCCCTCGTGGTACAATGTAAACATAACGTAGCTATAATACTGCCCCTAATGGTACATGTAGAATAAAATCTTCACTTATAATACGTGCCCCTATTAATAAAGAATATAGTCTAACTAGTAAGTGCGCGCCCACCCCTATGAACCCAGAAGAATACTAAACTACTAATAATACTGCGTACCTATGTGAGTACAATAATATAACACTATAATACAGCTCCCTATGTACATAATAAAACTACTATATTACTGTCCCTATGTATACAAATATAACTACTCAATAAAATACTGACACACTGTATGTCCATGAATATAACAACTATAATCACTGCCCCCTATTTACAATCATGTATAATTACGTATACATACTGACCCTTATGTACAAAATATAACTACTATAAAACTGCTCCTATGTAGCAAGAATACTAACTACTACAACATACAGACCCCTTGTACAAAAGAATTATAACTACTAACAATAGACACATAACACAGCGCACACACACACCTCACTACACACACAATATAAGCTACTACTAATAACGTGCCGTCTATGAGCATAGAAGATAACTACAAAAATACTGCTCTATGTACTCTGAATAAAACTACTACATGTACAAAGAACTATAACTACTATAATACAGCCACCTATGTAGCATAGAATATCTAACAACTATAAATACTTGCCCACTAGGTTCCAAGAATATAACTAATATAATAATGCCCAAGAAGTACAAGAATAAAACAACTATTAATACTGCCCCCTATGTACACAACGAATATAACTACTATAATACAACCCCCCTAAGGTACAGACGAATATGAACACTATATAAGATACTGCCCATTGGTACATAGAAATAAAACTACTATAATACAGGCATACAATACGTGATTTCCATGTTTTCGCTGGATATTATTGTCCATGCTTAATTATGGACAGATCTGTGCTGGGAGTATGTACTGTGGGTAAATCATATGGCTCGAGTCTGTCCACTCTAACACTGAGTTAATAGGATGCGCCGATTTAATGGTCAAAGTCTATGCCGGCTGGCGTTTGTGATTGGACAGCAGATCTGCAATAAAACCGCATGTACAATTTGCTTTCCAGCTCCATTGGATCCCTTGCACTTACTACATCAGTGAACAACATACAACCTCCGCAATTAGCCAGTAAACACAGAAGGAAAAGAGATATCTATGAAATGATTTGAAAATTTGAGGTATGCGGCCTCGCTCCTAGCCAGCTGCGATTCAGTCTGTGTGTATTGCGAATGCATTTCTAGTACAGAAGGTTATGAGCGATGGAGTCAGGGCCCACCATGTCATTAGGTGTACGCAAGGAGGATCTCTCAGGATCCTTTTGGAGATGGGGGGTTGTTACTCAAAGAAGGCAGATTCTCAAATGATTGCAATTCCTCCAAAGATGAGAGCAGATTTCTCAACAGATGAATAATTTTTCCATCACCTGGAGTATCAGCACGTCGGAAGACGGGCCGGTCGAGCTTATCCCTATGACCAAAAGGAAATAACAACGTCTCCACTTAATGACAACATTTAATTTGTTATGGCAACAGCTTGAACGACAGCGTGTCAAAAGACAGTGACTGATGAAAAAGCATCCGCCTATCAACAGCACACCTCGAGCTCCCCCCCTGTCCTCGTCCCTCCCCAGCACATACAATAGATCAACTCTCCAAATTCTGTTTGGGTCTCGGCAACATCCACCAATTTCTTACAAAATAAAGTAACACCATCAAGCAACAAATTCACATGCGAAGAAAGTAAAAGTTGCGACAGAGAAGACCCCTAATTACTCCTTGAGCGAGACACAGCTACAGTTTCCATCTTTTACAAATTAGGGACGAGCATGCCATTTATCACAGCACCAATCATAATCTATCAATAGCTCCATGATGTGGACCCACTTGTGGTGCGACAGAATACAATGTCAGTCCCCCCTCCACCATAACATAACAACATTAGAATACAGTGCACTGATCAATAACTGAGGCAAAATAATCCACTGACAGATCCAGTAATCCACAACAAGCTCTTGACATCTTCTCTAGATGAATACTTCTCTTCTCTGATGAGTGGTTCTCTTATTACTTTTTCTCTTGTTCTGGTCCAACCAGAGCCATGACGACTTCTCCTGGCCTATAGGTCTCGTCCCATGGGCAGAATTTACCCTGCAAACATCTCAGTTTTTTCCACCATCCCCCCCACACTCCTACATGTTCCCACCTCTGTACAAAACAGTCCAAGTCTACAATGACCACAACGTGCGTGATAATAACCCCATTGCGTGGAGGCAGTAGCGCGTATACTACGGTGCCCTCAGTTGTAGCGTACAAATATACATGTAGAGCCTCGCCCCCACAAAGGTAGGTTAATATACACTCCCCTCTTCACATCAAGCTAGGTAGTCATATAGTATGACTCCCCAATAACTAGGTATGTTATAAAGACTCCACCCCATTAAGTATAGATATGCGGTATATTAGGTCGCCCCCGATATCTAAAAATAAGAAACAAAAAAATGGATCCAACAGAAAGTCCTAATACGACATAACCTCCTCTTCCATTCCCCCACTGTAAGATCACTCTTCTACTAGCTTGTCCTTCGTAAGAGTCTTTGGCACGCTGAGCATTGATTTAGTACCGACACGAGTGCAACCACCGCCCCTGTACGAAATGCGGGGCACAACTAACCAAAAACTGTTAGTATGGTGACCAGCACATAACATGGATTTATTGGGAAGAAAGAAGAACCTTTAAAAATATGTCGGCACACAGGGCAATACACAAATTTATTGGGATCAAATCACGCCAGAAAAGTTTTGCAGCCCTGTTATACGATGGATCAGCCATTTTGTTTGTAACCAATAAGGCATTATGTGCCACACACTATGCCTGCAATACACTCCAAGAGTTTGTATCGCCCGTCAATGTGTATACATAAACCATCACATTTGTTTTGACAACCTTCCATGTAACCGACCAATCAATGTGTGTTGCGACTCAATCTTTCTCTCCATGAAACCAATCGACAGCATTTGTGTCAACTCAACTGAGTGGTGATGTAAACACATACAAGTATGATTCTTGTTCTGAGCCACGTGTGAGCCATGTGTAAGTAACCATCAAGCTTTTGTGCCACTCACCATGTGTACTATAAGCCAATATAGCCTCTTTGTGCACTCCATGTAGTAATGTAACCATTTAGCCTTTGTGCCACTCCATGTGTATGTAACCATCAAGTATTTCTGCTACTCCATGTGTATGTAACCATCAATCCTTCTCTTACTTGCTAACTCCATGTCGTATTTTAACCAATCAAGTTCTTTGTGTGCTCCTTGACGTACATGTAACCCATCAACGCATTTGTTGCCCAAACTCCATTGTGTATGAACAACCATGTAAGACCTATGCGTGCCACTCCAAGTGCTATTGTAAGCATAAGGTCCTTTGACGCCACTCCAGATTTAGGTAACCTGAAGCATATCGTGCCACTCCGTGGTCTAGTGAAAACCCTAAGGCGCTTTCGTCCACGTCATGCTGGTTATGTAACTTTTATATCCGTTTGTGTGACACCCACTTTCCATGTGTTATGTAACCTTTAAGCAGTGGACGCCACTTCCCATCCTCCATGTGTATTAACCCTTTAAGCGATTGGTGCCACTCCATGTGTATGTAACCATTCAGAGACTTTTATGTTCCACTCTCCCATGATGTATATTAACCATCTGTAGTTCCTTGTGCCATTCCAGGTGTATGGTAACCATTTAAGCGCTTTGTGCCCACTCCAATGTGCTAGTAGAACACATTTCACAGCCTTTGTGGCACTCCATGAGTATATACACCGCATGTTAAGACCTTTGTGCACTGCCAATGTTGTATATAACCCATCAAGCTTTTGGATGCCACTCCCCATGTTGTATATAACCATTTCTAAGACTTTTGTGCCGCTACCCAGGGTGTATGTAACCAGTTTAAGCGCCTTATGCTGCGTGCCAACTCCAGGTGTATTAACCGATTTACTCCCTTTGTGCCCCTCCATGTGCCTGTAGTAAAAAACCATTTAGCCACTATGTATAGGCCTCTCCAGTGTATATAAACCATATTTAGCCTTTGCAGCCAACATCTCTCAATGCGTGATGTATTACCACTCAACTGCTTGTTAGTGTCGCCAGCTAATCGTTCGTTCCATATATATGACTAACCAGCACGCTTCTGTGCCACTGCCATGAGTATCATAACATTTTAGCCTCTCTGTTGCCACTCCATGAATGTTATTGTCATACCTATTTCTAGCCTTTGTTCCACACCATGTTAATCGTACCAATACTAGCTTTTGTGTCCACTACATAGTGTCATGTAACCACTCAATGCTTTTGATGCCACTCCATGTGCAAGTAGTACACCATTCATGCGCCTTTGGTGCCACTGCCATCGTGTATGTAAGACCATTTCTAGCCCTTTGGTATCCACTCCATATGTATGTAACGCTTAGGCTATGTTCCGGCTGGCTAATTTCGTGCACGCAATTCGTATATTGCCTCTCTTAATTTATGAGCCCGAGATGTGTGCCTGAAATTACGGTAATTCATAGAGTTCGTGTAAACGATCGTATTGTAACTTCACTGGAGAGATAAGTGACCATTCAGTATTCACGGCGCATACACGGTCGTGAGTGATGCGCATGAGTCAATGGGGGCGGCCGGTTGGGATTCGCTCCCGGCCCCTCCACGCGTCACGTGAGTAATGGCGCCTATCAAGCGCGACTTACTAATAACACCCAACCAGGGGCGTCATTGCTGGAATGTGGCAACATAACCTTAAGCACCTATTATGTTCCTCACTCCATATGTAGAGTATGATGCTAGTAACTGTGTGTAAAGCGAACACAGTTATCTCTTTCAGACAACCTCCAATATTACAATTTCCTCAATATGTTTCCAATATGAACTCGCAACAGCCTGTATAAAACACTGAATCGTAAACTGGGATCATAGCAGAACTTTTTCGAAAACCTGTATTCTTGAGCCAGCTCGTACACAGGCATACAGCAAAGTGCACACGGGCTACCAATGAAACCCTCGCACACAGCGAGTTCGAAATGTCGACATCATATAGTTCAACTTCCATAAAATATTATAAAACTTTTTTCTGAACTCGTTGCATCTCTGATATGACGTCTCTAAGCCTCTTACTCCGTGATGCGCTCTAGCCTCTATGCCTGTATCTAGATAGCGCTCTAGAGCCTCTTGCGCCTGTAAGGTAGCTCTAGACCTCTTCTGCCTGTGGATGCGCTCTAGCCCTCTGATTAGTGCTCCTCAAGCCTCTTAGCCTGTGATGTCTACTAGGCCTCTCTTCCTGTGATAGCGCTCATAGCCCGCTGACCTAATGAAGCGCTCTAGCCTCTTAGCCTTGTGCTCGCGACTCTAGCACCTTGCTCCTGTGATGCGCTAGCCCTCTTGCCCTATGATGGGGGGCTTCTAGCCTCTTGCCTAGTGATGTGCTTCGAGCCACTAGCCTGTAGATGCGCGTCACAACTCCTTTGCCTATGCACTGCTCTCGTAAGACCTCTATTAGCGCCCTGTGATGCCTCTAGGGCCTGTCTTAGCCTATATAGCGACTCTAACATATCTAGCCCTCGTTCCTCGTGATGCGCTCTAGCAGCATCTGCCTCTAATAGATGCGCTATCTAGCCTCTTCACCGATGTGATTTCTCTAGCCTCTTGCCTGTCTTTGCGCTCTGAGCCTTCTTGCCTTGTGATGCCGCACTAGCCTCCTTCTGCCTGTTATCGCGCGGCTCTACGCCTCTTGCCTGTGACTGCCGCTCTAGAAGCCTCTGCGCCTGTGATCGCGCTCTATCCCTCTTGCCTATATAGAATGAGCGCTCAATATAGCCTCCTTAGCGCCTATGTCGTGCCAGCCTCTTTGCCACTATGTAGTATGCTTCGAGCCTCTAGCCTTTGAGGCCTCTAGCCTCCTTTGCGCGCTGATGCTGCACAAAGCCTCTTCCTGTGATGCGCCTCTAGGACCTCTTGCACTCTATGTTGCTCTAATCGCCTCTTGCCTGTGATGTCGCTCTTGCTAATGATTGCGACTCTACAGCCTTCGTTGCCCTGTGCTGCCTCTAGCCTCATTTCCTTGATCTGTGCGCATTAGCCCACCTTGCCTACATGATGCGACCTCTAAGCCTACCTTGCCTCATATGATGCGCTGCAACTAAGCCTCCCTCTGCCTCGGTGAATGCGCTCTACGACCTTCTTGCCGTATGACTGCGCACCCTCCCCCTCTTTGGCCTCTTTGCAGCTCTAGCCTCTCGTATGCCTCTCGATCGTGCTCTAGGCCCTATGCCTGTGATGCCTCTAGCCTCTTCCCCAAAACGCTCTACCTCTTGCCAGAGCCTCTAGCCTTCCTGTATGCCTCTGCCCTTTTCCCTGATGCCTCTAGCCTCTTGCCTTGATGCGCTCGCCTTGATGCGCTCTGCCTCTTTCCTGATGGCCCTAGCCTTTCCTTTAGCCTTACCTCTTGCCCTTTTTTGCCTCTAGCCTTTGCCTTGTGCCTTAGCCTTTTGCCTTGATGCGCCTAGCCCCTTGGCCTTGATGGCCTCTAGCCCTTTTTCCTTGATCGCTCTAACCCCCTTTGCCCTATGGCCTAGCCTTCCCGGGTTCCGCCTACCCCTTCCTGTGGGTGCGCTCTAGTCTTCCTGTGATGCGCTTAGCCTCTTGCCTTGATGCCCTAGCCTTTTGCCCTTATGCGTTAGCCCTTCCCCGGGCGCTCTAGCCTCTTGCCCAAACCTCTAGCCTCTTGCCTTGATGACGCTCTAGCCTCTAGCCTTTGATGGTTTTGCCTTTTGCCTCTGAGACCCCTCTGGGCCCTTTTCCCTGTGATGCGCTTTTAGCCTCTTCCCTTGATGCGCTCTACCCTGTTGCCTTATGCGTTTTTGGTTTCTCTCGGGCCCCCCCGGGGATTTTTTTTTTTTTCTTTCTTTCTTTTTTATAGAACTGCCCTTTTTTTTTTAAACTTGAAACCTGTTAAAATTGGAACATCTTCCAAATTGAGGGGCCCCGAAAAAAGTTTTCTAAAGAAAAAAACGCCCACATTCCACGGGTGATGGCCCCGGCTGCTCCTCGACAGACACCCGCTGTCGGGAAAAACCATAAAACCCCCTTTTTAAAAAAGCCCAAAAAAAAAAATGAAAAACCCAATAAAAAACTAAAAACAATGAGGACATTCATCAGCACCCGGGCCGCGCCTTTGAAATTTACCCCCCATTTTTTGCTGCAGGAGGCCCCGCTCTCCCTCTGTATACAGCCCCGAGGACAATCAGCCTTTATTGATCCCCCCAGCGCGACTTTGCTGATTTCCAATTTTTATTTCCCGCCCAAAAAGGTAAGAAGGCGGGGGATTTTTAAAGGTGGAATAAAAAAAAATAAGAAAAATTAGAAAAAAAAATTATAAAAAATAAACAAGACCCCTCCCCCCAAAAGATATTTTTTTTTAATCTTTTTGGGGTATGGGGACTTTTATTATTGGGAATCTTTTAAAAGCATTTGGGGCATGCCCCTCTATTTTTTCTTGTGGTGTTTTTTAAAAAATTTTTGTTTGGTTGTTTATTAACAAGTTCCTTTTAAATTAGATAACGTCACCTCACTGTTTTGTCATATGATTATTATTGCGTTGTGTTTTGTTTTATGTTTTTTGATTTTAAAAGAAAATTGTTTGTATTTTTGTATGTTTTCAGCGACAAATTTATCTGTTAAAAGGTAAAAAAAACTGGCCCGAAAAAAGTTTATATATATTGAGTTGGTCGCTTCAAAATAAATTTATATTTTTTTGATTGGGATTTAAATTAGGGTTTCAATTTTTTTGGGCGGGAAAATTTACGAATAGTAGAAAAAGCCGCCCTGTTAAATTTTCCCTGATAGGCTGCCAGAAATGGCGCTATGCTACAGCCCCGTTAAATTCTTTCTGTTGGGCTGGCCACCGGGTTTGGCTAAGTACGGGACCTTTTTAAAATCTCCCCCTGATTGGTTCCCCAGAAACTGGTCGCTATAGCTACAAAACCTGTTCAATCTTTCTGTTTAGGCTGCCAGAAACCGGTTTGCTATAGCTCGGGGCCTGTTAAAATTCTTTTTTGAAAAGGCTCCCAGCACTGGTTATAGTTACTATCTGTTAATCTCCCCGGGACAGGTTTGCCGCATGGTCGCTATAGTTTACAGACCGTTTGATATCCCCTTTTAAGTACAGCACGGGGCGCTATAGTTACGGGACCTGTTAAAATCTCCCCTGTTTGGGGGGCCAGCAGGGTTGCTATGGGTTACGGGACCTGTTTGATTTTCCCCTGATAGGCTCCCCCAAAAATGGTCCCCTATAGATACGGGACCTGTTAAATTTCTCTTCGGATGGGCTCCCAGCCCCGGGGTTGCTATACCCCAAACAATTTTTCCCAATCTTCCTGACGGGCTGCCAGAAATGGTCGTTTTCGTAAAAGACCTGTTAAATCTCTTGTTTGGCAAACCCAGCACTGGTAAATATAGCTCCCGGGCCCTTTTTTTTTTCTTTTCCTTTTGGGGCTGCCAGCATGGCGCTATAGTACGGGACCTGGCTTCAAATGCAGCCTATTTTGAACCCAGAAAAACCACCCCCTTAAATTTGGGAAAATAAACCAAGAAAAACAGGACTGAGGTGGATAAAATCAAGGTAGAAAGAAAACCCCAAAAACCCAAAACAAAATACTAATAAAAAAATTTTAAAAAAAAATTCAAAGCCCCAAAAAATTTCCCCAAAAGGTTTAAATAGATTTTACCTTTTTTTTGACCTAAAATAGGTAAAAAAGGCAGGTTTTCGGGGTTTGGGGCTGAAAAAAACCCCGAAGAATAATAGTAAAAAAAAATAAAAAAAATAATAGAAAAAAAAAAAAAAACTCAAGCCCCTTCCTCCAAAAAAAGGGTTTTTTTGAAATTTTTAGGGGGATTTAAAAAAGGGTTTAAAAATGGTTAATAGGCGGGTTTTAAGGGGGGTGTTAAAACCTAAATTAAAAAATAATTAGAAAAATAATAGAAAATTTTTTTTTTTAAAAAGGGAAAAAATTAAAAATAAAAAAAATTATAAAAAAAAAAAATTAAATTTAAACCCCCCCCCAAAAACCCCACAAAGTAAATGTTTGTAAGGTTACAAAAACTTTAAAAGGGAACCTGGGGTTCCCTTTTAGAACAATGAAAGTGGGGCGACTTGGCTTTTCTGAGGTGGGCCCCAAAGGTTTAAAAAAGGGGGAATATTTAAAAGGAACCCCCTCGATGGTTACAAAAAACCCTTTGAGGCCCAGGGCTTGGTGGGTTTCAGTACACTCTAAAGGGGGGCTATTGCGGGGAAAGTTCCCCAATATTTAAATTGGGTATTTTTTACACGAAAATATTGGGGCACATACATGTACGCACCACAGACAGTACGATCCCTATTTAACACTTGGGGAGCCCAAAAAGGGGCTTTTTAATTACCGTTTTTTGCCCGGGTTTTTTTAAAACGCAAAAAACGGGGGAAAAAAAAAATGTGTGCCGCCAAAAATTTTCACCATGTGAACATTTTTCCCTTTTAGGCCTTTTTTCCAGGGGGACCCTCCACGCAGGGGAAAAAAGAAAGGGCCAAAACCCACTTGGCCCCCTGTTGCCAAAAAAACACATTTTTTTTAGCTTTTGTCAGTCCCTCTAAACCCGCGTCACCCTTTCGGGCCAAAACTTCTTGGGAACATCAGTGTTAGGGTCTTCCTGGGGCTCACCCCGGCGCCCGGGACCGGCCCCCTGGTAGCTGCCCGGGAAAAAAAAAGTGGGCGGTGAAAAGCTGGGGCCCGTCTCTAAAGGTTTTTAAAAAAACAGGCCGAGCAGTCTCTCAAAATAAAAAAATAAAAAAGCCCGAGCAGTTCTCAGGTAACTAAAAAAGTGGCAGTCTCTAAAGGGAACTAAACAGCTGAGTGGTTCTCAGGGGAAATAAACAGCATAGCAGTCTCCAGGTAAAAAAAAATTGCCCGAGCTGTTTTCTCAGGTAAAATAAACAAAAGAGAAATTCTAAAGGGAATAAATAGGTGGCAGTTTTCCCCAAAGGTTTTCTAAAACAGCCAGGGAAAAGGTTTTTCAGGTAAATTTAATTTGCAAAAGCTGTCTCTAGGAAATAAACGCCCGAGCGGTCTTTTCAGGTAAATAAACAGCTGAAATGGGTCTCCCCAGGTAACCCAAACCCGCTGAGCAGTCTCTAAAAGGGAATTTTAAAAAGCAGGCAGTCTCTAGGGTTAAAATAAACGCTGGTGGTCTTCCCCAGGTAAAATAAAAAAGCAGAGCGTCTCTCAGGTAACCCAAAAAGCAGAGCCCGTCTCTCAGGTAACTAAAAAGCTGGCTGTTTTCGGTAACTAAAAAAGCAGAGCAGTCTCTCGGTAAAATAAAAAAGCTGGGGCAGTCTCTCAGGGGAACTAAACAGGGAGCAAAAAGTACTTCCCGGTAAAAATAAATTTGCAGACTGTCTCTTTAGGTTTAAATTAAAAAAGCAGGCGATCTCTAGGGAACTAAAAACTGAGTTTGGGCTCTAAAGGGAAATAAAAAGCAGGCAAATCTCTCAGGTAAAATAAAAAGCTGAGCTGTCTCTCAGGTAAATAAACAGTGAGTGGTCTTCAGGTAAAATAAAAAAGTGAGTGGGGCTTAGGTTAAATTAAAAAATCAGAGAGTTTTCCCCAGGTAAACCCAAAATGTGAGCTGTCTCTCAGGGGGAAAATAAACAGGGAAGGGGGCAGTCTTCAGGTAAAAATAAATGCTGGAGCCCCGTCTTCAGGTTTAAAAAAAAAAGCAGAACGATCTCAGGTAACTTTAAAACCAGGCTGTCTCTCAGGTAACTTTAAACAGTGAGTGGTCTCTCAGGTAAAAATAAACCCGGGGAGCAGTTTTTCAGGGGAATTAAAAAGCTGAGTGTCTCTCAGGTAAACCCAAACAAACTTTTGGGGGGTCTTCAGGTAAAAATTAAAAAGAAAGGGGAGGGGCTCTCAGGTAACTAAACAGCTGAGTGGGGCTTCAGGTAACTTTAAAAAGGCCCCGGTGGTCTCTCGGAAAATAAAAACTGGGAGCGGTTCCAGGTAAAATAAAAAAGTGAGCAGTCTTCAGGTAACTTAAATAGCTGAGCGGGCTTCAGGTAAAATAAAAAAGCAGGGCGGGGCTCTCAGGGTAATAAAAAGCGTGCGTCTCTCCCGGTAACTAAACAGCCCGGCTTCTTTTTGCTAGTTAAAAAACTGATTTTGGTTTTATCACGGTAACAAAAAAAGAAAGGGCGGTTTTTCTGGTAAATAAACGCAGAGGGGGGGGTCTCTTAGGTAACTAAAAAAAATGAGCGGTTCCCCTTTAGGTAACTTAAAGGGGAGAGTGGGCTTTCAGGTAAAAATTAAAAAAAGGGAGGGGGGGTCTCTCAAGGGGGAACTAAACAGTTTAGCGGTTTTCAGGTAACTAAACAGCTGAGGGGGGTCTCTTGTTAGTTTTAAAGGGGGGGTTCACAAGGCTTTAATGCGGGGCGTAATTTCGCCCCCCCAATTACGCCGTGTGGACGGGGGCGGGAGCGGGGGAGTTGGCGGGGGGCCCGGGACTTCGGGCCCGGCCCTAGGCAGTCATTGCTAGCGGGCGTATAGGCCCCTTAAGGGAAAAATGACATGTCAATTTTTCTCCCCCCCCCGGGAGAGGGAAAGTAATCCATAGGGTTTTCTTGAAAAAAAAGTGAATTTAACCCGTTAAAAGAAAGGGCCCTTTTCGGCCCGTAAATTGGCGCACTTCGGCGCGTAATTACAGGGACCGGGAAAAACGGCCCCCCTTTTAAGCCGTGTGAAACTAGTCTAAGGCCGTTTTTTAACCCGGGTTATTTCCCCACGGAATTTTTGCGTCACAAAACCTCCCTGAAAAAAGGGGCGGAACGGGGGCGGGGCCGCAAACCCAAACATTGTTAGCCAAAACCAAACAGGGTATAGAACCAAAATTTGAAACCCAAAAGCAAACCAAAACAGAAACCCCTGGCAAAAAAACCCCGAGCCCAAACAACCCAAACACAGCACATACCAAAACCCAAACAGGCTCATAGTAAAACAAACAGAGCCCAAGCAACCCCAAACAGAGCCCAAAAGGAAACCCCCTCCGGGCTCATGCAAAAACCAAACAGAGGTCTGATTGGTTGCTGTGAGCTCCGATTGGGGTTTTTTATGGGCTTTGATTTGGGCGCTATGAGCTGGAATGGTTAATATTGGGGTGTGATTTGGTTTTTCTATGAGCTCTGGGTAAGGTTTGCTCGGGGGTCTGGGGTGGTTGCTCGGGGTCGGGCTGGTTGCTCTGGGCTTTTTGATTGGTTGCTATGGGCTCTGAATTGGGTTTTATGGGCGGCTGATTGGTTTGCTAAAGGGGGCTGATTGGTTTTTCTTTGAGTTGGTTGCTATTTTGGGTCTGATTGGTTGCATGGGGCTATGTTGGTTGCTTTGGGCTTGATTGGTTTTCTATGGGGCAACAAAAGGGGAGTCTTAGTACTAGACAGTTTTTTATAATTTTAAAGGGTTTTATGGGGGGACAAAGTGGGGAATGGGGGTTTCGCGTTTTTGACGTTGATTTGTTTCCTTAAAAAAAAAAAAAAAAGTTTCCCTTTTCCCCTGTTTGACATATATCGGCAAAAAACTGCCCCCCTTTCCTGACACCCCCGATCTTTTGGGCTGTGCCGTTTTTTTAGGGGAAGTTGTGCGGCACAGAATTTATAAGATTAGGAAAAAACATTTATGAAGGGATTTGACACAAAACCCCCCAGCTGTTGAAAATTTTGTTTCCGCCAGTGTGTTAAAATTTTAAACCCGCCTAACCGGCCAAACCAATTTTTTATGTTGTTTTTCCCGGGGCCCGGGGAAGGGGGCCTAATTTGAAATTAAATTTTCACTTTCTTTTTTTCGGGCGCGTTATTTGGGGGGAAATTTTTGGGTTATAAAAGCAATCAATTTAATGCTATGATTTTTAACCCTAAATTTTTTTTAAATGCTTTTGAGGGCCCTTTTTATGATTAAAAAAATCACCCGACCGGGAAAAGCGTCAGGTGCGGTGGGGAAATTTTAAACCCTTTTTATATGCCCTTTTTCCCCTTATAGGCTACTTTTTTTTAAGATTTTTTAAGAAAAAAACTGGATGTTTTATCTACGTTTTGAAAGGGGCTTTATGGGTATGTTTTAAAAAAGAAAAATTTAAAAAAGAGGGGGGCGGCACCCCAAAAGGAAAGTTTTTTTTAGGGGAAAACAAAAAACGTTTTAAAATTTTAGTGGCAGGGGTCGCTCACTGTAACGGGGGTTTCGCCGCGGGGCCCGGGCCCCGGGGCCGCGGGGGGAACCCGCGTTCCCCATGTAAAGGGCCCCCGGGGGGGGGGACTAGTGGGCCCCCGGGGGGCCGCACAAACCGGGGCCCTGGTGGGACCGTTCCCCTTTCCACTCACCTGGGCCCCGCTCCCCTCCGGGGCCCTCGTCCCCCACCGGAAAAGCGCATGTGCGCCCCCCCCGTTCGTCCATGTGAATTTTAAGGGACGTGCGCTGGTTTAAATTTCCGGGCGCTTTTCCTATATAGGTTTTGCATTTCCCCGTCACTTCCCTGCTGGATTTTGTTTTCCCCCCAGCCTTTGAGAAAGGTTCCTAAAATATTTTCCCTTCCAAGTTTTTACCGACCCCTTGCTACGTTTCCCCACTCCGAAACCCCCTGCCGCCTGCCCTGAGCTTTTGCCTGCCACGATACGAAATTTTTGGGACTACGATTCTGTACCCGCCTTTCAAACCCCCGGCCCCCCATCGAAGCAAGTTTAAATTTAGGGCAGGGGGAAAACCCGGTAGCCTCACGCCCCAGCAAAATCCATCCGCTTTTGGCGGCGGGCCCCTGGTGAAAACCCGGGGGGTACTTAGATTTCCGGTTTTTCCCCGGCGGTGGGTTAGCTATCATCGCTTGGTCCCGGGGATCCACTAAACCCCGGCCGTAACAGTTGATCCGCCTTGGGGTCCCCCCCAAGGTTTTCCCCTGCCAAGCAAACGCGGATCTTACAAAGATGGTTGCCCCAGGGGAGTCGATGCCAAAAACGCACCGGGGAAAAGCAATTTGGGGTAGGGTTTTCCCCCCTTTATGGTCAGCTCCTCGGGATCCCGCAAAAGCCTCCCCCCTGCCGGGGGGCCCCCAAACCCGGGGGCTCCGTCTACGTCAGCCGTTCCATTGGTCCGTGGGACCCGCTTCGGCTCCCCCTTTCCCCCTTTGGGTTTTTCCGGGGATCCCCAAACTCTGCCGGGGTTTCTTTTCCCAGTGCTCTATGCACTTTGAACTGATGGCGGGAAACAGTTTTCCCCCGGGGAAAGGGTTTTGGGGGCCTTCGTTTTTGAGCCTACTATTTGGGAAAAGGGCCTTTTCTTGGGCAACCCTCCCTCCCGGGACAGGAACGGGCCCTGTGAATTTCGGGTCTAAGAAATTCCTCCAGGAATTCCCCGCCGTTTTTCGAGGGGGCCCGGCCAAGTTGCTTCCTTTTTGGTGGTGGGCGCCCCCTTTGGCCCTTTGTCAAAGGGGACTCTCGGTGGGTGGGCCCATGCCCGTTAAAGTTCCCTTCCCTGGCTTCGGACTCAAGTGGAATGATGCCCCCCCCTGTGCCACATTCAAAAAAGGGCCCGTCCAGCCCGGGGGAAAAAAAACCTTTGGCGCAAAAAGGCCCCCCGTCCTCCCTGAGTGAAATCATAATCTTTGAAAAGTATTGATGTAAGGTTCGCAGGAGGCAGGAGGGTGCGTCAGGAAAAAAAAACTTTTGCCCACGCCCCCCTTTTGGGGGGTTTCACTTGGGGCCCCGGGTTTTTTTGCATCCTCCATTTCTGCCCCCCAAGCCCTGAGGGGGAAACCCCTGCAAGTGGACCCGGGGCCCTTACGGAGCAGGAGCTGAAAATGTCGCCCCCCCCCCCCCCAAGAAAAGCTATGTCTCTAAATGCGGGTAGCCCATAATTTAAAAATTTCTGGCAGAAAATTTCCCCCTAAGTCCCCAGGTCCGGGAAACGTCACACCAGGTGCCGTTTGGAGGGGGCCCGGCCTAGGGCAGTTTGATGATGCCAGTGGAGGTGGGCCCTTTTGTGGGTTTTTTGTTTCCCGGGGTTCTGCCCTTCCCGGGGTTCGGGGTTGCTGGGAATTCATCCTGGCCTCATTGGTTTAAACCCGGGGACCGCCCTTTTCCCGTTTTCCCGGGTGGGGGAAGCCCCTGCTTTTTTCTTCGGTCAGTGGGGGAAACTCCCCAGTGAAACCCCCTCCAGTTTCATAACCCGGTGGTCCCCTCCCGTTTTGGGGGGTTTTGCATAAGGGAGAAAAATTTTACGGGTTAACCCTTTTGTTTCCCTGTTTTCGGCGATCCCCCTTGGGGCTTTCCTGGCCCGAACGCCCTGCCCCCACGCTCGACCCGGGAAAAAACAGGCCCAAAATCCTGCGTTGGGGACTGGAATGCCCGAACCGTTTTCCCGGGGCCTACCACTTTTTCCCCAACCCCCTTGTCAAAAACGTTTGCCAGGGGCCGCCGCCAAAAAAGGGACCAGGGGCTTTGGAGACTTAATTTTTCCATGAAAAGAGGCCCATTTCCCCTGCCCCACATTTGGGCCCCTTCGAATGTCCCATTTTATTTCTTCCCCCGGGAACCCGTCCACCCGGGGGGGGGTTTTAAACCCCCTTTTCCGTTTCCGGGGGACCAGGCCAGGGTCGGCCTACATTCGGGGAGAACCTGCAGAAAGGGGGTTCATTCGTAAGTCCCCCTCCCCAGCCCGGGGCCGGGTTTTTTTTCTTGCAGAAGAAGGATGGTTTTCCCCCCGTCCGTGTTTTGACTTTTCGGGGTTAAATAAGAAAACCGTTAAAAAAAACCCCCTTACCTCTCCCCCTGATCTCAGAGCTTTTTGCCCTTTTTCAAGGGGGGCCCCAAGGTGTTTTTTCCCAAAAAAAAAATTTGGGTCTGCGGGGGAGCCTTTAACCTATCAGAATTCGGAAGGGGGCGAGTGGAGGCGGGGTTTTTAAAACCGAAATTTGGGCATTTCGAGTAAACCCCGTGGTTTCCCTTTGGGTCTGGGAAAATCCCCCAGCGGTGTTCCCAAAAAACCCAGTCAACGAAAGTCTTCCCGGGATCTTCCGGGACACCCGCGTAAAAGTTTTACCTTTAAAGACATCCGATTTTTCCCCTGACTTCAGATCACCCGGGGGCAAGTTTCGCCCCGGTTCTTTCAAAAAATCTGCGCCCCAAACCGACTGTACGCCAAACTGGAGGGAAAGTTTATTCCCCTCGGACCAGCCTTTCCTTTCCCCCGGCTTAAAATAGTCTCGGATAAAGGGGTTTAAAAATGGGCCTGGCAAAACTCTTTCTGTGCTTTCAATGGGGCCCCCTCCTTTTGGGTCCCTTGGGCAATTTCGCGCTTTTCCCGGGTTCCCCGAATTTTTTTCCGGGCAATTTATTCCCCACTTCTTTCCAAAATTGGTGGGTTTTCCCAAACGTGGCCCTTTCTAGGAAGAACGCGGAAAAACCCCAAGAAAAGTTGGGGTTTCCCGGGGCTGAGGGAAGGCATTTGTGGTCTAAAGGAAAAGCCTTCTCCACTGCTCCCGTCCCTTTGGGCCCGGCCCTGATTTCCCAGAGGCCGTTTCCTTGGAGGTGGATGCCCCTTCCGGGGGGGGCAGGGGGGGGGCCTCAAAAAAAACCCCCCAAAGGGAGGATTCTCACCTTTTGGGTTCTTCTAAAGAAACCTTTTTTGCGGGGAGAGGGAACTATGCCATTGGGGGACCCGGGGAAATCTTTGGGCCCTCAAAATTAGCCCCAAGGATTTTGGGGGCATTGCTGGAGGGGGGAAAGTCTTCAATCGACATCCTTTTCGGCCAAAAAGAAATTTGGGTTTTACTTCAGGGCGGCTCATCGGTTTTTTAAACCCTCGCCGGCCCGGTTTGGACGGGGGTTTTTTTTTTTCTAAAGTTTTGTTTTTTGGGATACATTTCCCGGCCCTGCCCGAGAAAAACGTCAAGGCTGAGGGCCCCTCTGGCCCCCCGGGGCGTGGTCGGTGTGAAAAAACCCCGGGGGCACAGCAATATTTCCCCCAAATGGTTTGGGTTTACGTGGCTCCCGCCAGATCTCCAAAAAAAAATTCCCACGGGCAAAACTTAAGGCCGTGGCATCAGGGGAAGGATTTCGGAAATGGGGTATTTGCTCCTTCGTTTGGTGGCCCCACCCGGAGTCGGAAGTCTTACATTTGATCCCCGCGGCAAATATTTGGGGGGCTGACTTTTGGCCCCAAAAAATTCAAGGGGTTCCCCTCGCCCGTTTTAACTGTTTTCGGAAAAAGGGGCCCCCGTCACAGGCCCCCCGGTCTCTTGCAAACCATGCCGTGCCAGAGGGTCCCCCGGAAGCCCATAGCTTTGGGGCTTCGACGGAAACCCACCAAATTTCCTTGGGTATTCGGTAAACTGGGGTACGGGGGAACCGGTTTCCCAAGGGTTTTTCCCCAAATTTTTGCCTCCCCCCGGCCCCGCCCTCCCGCCCCCCCAATTGGCTTTTTTTTTTTCCTTTTGGATAAAATTTTCCCGGCCCCTTTATGGCAAACCCCCCACACATTGGGCTCCCCCCCGCGGTGTTCCCGTTTGTATCCCAAATTTTTCCATGCGTTTTGCTCCCCTTTGCAGTCAAATTGGGCTTTTCCGGGATATCACCCTCAGTCCCAAAAGGGCCCGGTGGAGAGGGTGAAAAAAGATTCTGGGAGAAAAACCTGCGTTTACTTTGTATCCCGGGCGTCAGGGGCAAACCCGGGTCCGAGTGCTTCCCGTGGGCCGAAATTTGCTTTAAAACCATGGGACTCGGATTTTGCCGGCGGGGCCCCCCCGTTCTTTGTTTGTCTATGGGCCCCCAAACCCCCCCCCCCCCCCTTCCCCCGCCTCCTTGGGCCGGAAAGGGGCCCCCTGTCAACGGGCCAAAAATTGGGGTTTCCCAAAGGGCCCTTGGCAGGAGATGTGACTTTTTCTACTTCGGGCCTTTTGCCCAAAATGAAGTTCGGGAAAAAAAAAAAGGAGTGACCTGCCCGAATTTTCCCCCGGGGCCCCAAATAAAGGCTTCCTAAAAGGGATTGTGGGGCCCCGAAAGGGTTCCCCAGCTTAAAAATTTGGGGCCCCCTTTTTTTCGGGGGCCCTTCAAGGGGTTTTTCGGCCAAGGGTTTAAACCCCGGGGGACATACAAGGGTTTTTTGGGTTTTCCCCCCTCCTCCGGGGTCCACAAAAACATTTCATTATCCCCCCTTAAGCCCCCTGGTTCTGAACCCGGGTTTTTCAAAAAAGAAATGACGCCCCTTTCCCCCGTAGCCCAATCCAAATGGGCATTTCGAGGTAAAGGAAAATTTTTGGGTTTTGAAGGGTGGTTAAAAGGGGGGAGTTTCTTCCCCGTGGATTGGAGGGGTTTTGGATCCGAGGAGAGATTTCCTTTGGGGGCCCAATCAACATCCTGAATTTGGGGGCCCCATCCTCAGATTTTTGCAGGCCCAAAAAAGGTGGGGAGGTCCCAAGGGGGGGGTACCCGTAACGGGTTGCGCCCCCCGGGTTCCCGGGGCCCCGGACCGGGGGGTCGGGACCCCCGTTCCCCATGGTTGGTCCCTGGGGGGACGGGTGGCGCCGCGGGGGCCCCCACCGCCCGGCCTTTGGTCGCACCCGTTTCCCAAACCACCTCAACCCCCGGGCCCCGCTCCCGTTTCCCGGCTCGTCCCCCCGTCGGAATTTCGCATGCGCGGCCCCCTTTGGGGCGCGCTCACCATGTGAATTTAAATTTGGCAGTGCGCCGGGGGTTTTAAATTTGGGGAATTTTCCCCGGGGGCGGGGGCCCTATATTGGGTTTTTTAATCCACGTCACTTCCCCGTGGATCTAGTTGCCCCAAACCTTAGAGAAAAGCCCTTTTATAAGTTTATTCTTTTGGGCCCTTTCCCTGTTCCAGAAACCCCCTGTAAGTTTCCGGGCTCCGAACCTTGCCCCCCTGCCCTCTGCCTTCCAGCCTGTCCACGACCAGAAACAAATTTCCGGGCCCGCCCCTGGGCCTTCTGCCCCGGGCCCGATCGATTCTTTGGGCTTTCGGGCTCTGTTTCCTCGCTCAAACCTCGGCCGCCATCGCAAGCCCAAGGTTTACATAGGGGTTTGCGCCTGGGGCCCCCATGCTGCGAAGTCCAACCCGGGTTTGCGGGGGGCTCTGGTGAAAAAAAAGGGGGGTTTTTGGGTTTTCCCTTCTTTTGGCGTGGCTTAACTACCCATACCTGGGGGTGGGGCCGGGGGGGGGATTCCCCCCCTCCCAAGGGCCCTCCAAAATCCCTTAATGAGGTGTGCTGCTAGTGTAGAGGCACAACTCTCTTATGCGCAAACAGGAGGCTCAGCATCTGAGCTAATGGTCCGGGAGCCCCTTTGGGGCCCCGAATCCCCGAAATCCCCAAAAGGGAGGGGGACCCTGAAAATCAGGAAAGAAAAAAAAGAAGAAAAGCTCTGGACACGGCGCTCGTGGCCAGAAGTGAACCTCAAATGAGGCAGCAAAAATAAAAAAAAAAGTTTATTTTTCAAATAAAAAATGCAAAAAGACTGTTTTCCTTCACAACAATTTAAAAGCAATAAAACACAAAATTTACGGGGTTTTCTTTCCGCAAAAACAGGCACTTCATCAGAAACCCTTTGCGGAACTTTTTTTTCTTTTCTTTCCTTATTATGGGTAGGGTTTTACCCCAGCTTTAAAAAGGCGTGCATTTCCGTGTGGGATAAATGCGCAATAAAGCGGCGAAATGCGCCAAACCCCAAAACATTTGGGAATTTTTATAGCTCTCATAGAGAGTTATGGATTACGCGTCGCCCCCCCCCGGTTTTACCCAAAATGATCGTATTGTTACGCGGCCCGGGGGAGAATTGGCATGTCAAATTTTTAGTGGCAAATACGTGCCCCTGGTAACGAGTCATGGAGGGGCCACCGGGGCCCCCCACCCCCGTGCTTTGGAATTACGCGCTGGTTCCAAAACACCCGGCGTATTGCGGCACGTATAGTACGCGCCGCAATACCCCGTGTGAACATAGCCTATGTGCCATTACTCCACCCCGACCATGGGGATGTTTCCTGATTGTAAGACCCTTTCATACATACTGACGAATGCTACGCTAACTTACTGAGAAGTACCACTGTGGAGTCTGCATCAGTTTTCATACTTGTCCCCCGTAATGTCTATTACAAGTTCGCCAGCCAAGTAAAAAATAAACAAAAGGCCAAAAAATTTTAAAATTTTCCCTTTCAAAATTTTAAAAAATTTTACATTAAAAAAAAAAAAATTAAAAAAAAGAAAAAAAAATGGGAAAAATTTTACTTTAAAAAATTATTTAATCTACAATAACGACAAATGGGAGGAAAAAGGGCTTTTTGGAAACTAGAAAATGGGGGGCCCAAAAAAAAAAACAAAAAAAAAAAAAAAAAGGATAAAAATGAGAGGAAGTGGGAGCTTGAAGCTATAGAACCGCCCACAGCCTGAACAGGAAGTAGGAGCTGAAGCTGTATAACAACCCACAGACTGCACAGGAAGTAGAGCCGAAGCTGTAGAACCGCCCACAAGGCTTGAACAGGAATTGTGAGCCTGAACTATAGAACCGCCCACAGCTGAAACAGGAATGGGAGGCATTGAAGCTGTAGAACAGGCCCACCAGCCAGAACGAGGAAGAGGGAGCCTAAAGCTGAGAAAACCGCCCACAGCCTGAACAGGAAGTGGGAGCCTGAAGCTGTAGAAGCCTACCACACCTGACCTGAAGTGGAAGCCAGAAGCAGTAGAACCGCCCACAGCTGACAGGAAGATGTGAGCCTGAAGCTCTAGAACCGCCCACAGCCTGAACAGGAAATGGGAGCCTAAAGCTGTAGAACTGCCCACAGCCTGAGCAGGAAGTGAGGGCCTGAAGCTGTAGAACTGTCCACAGCCTGAACAGGAAATAGGGAGCATGAGCTGTATAAACGTCCACAGCCTGAACAGGAATGGGAGCTTGAAGACTGTTGAACTGCCACAGCCTGAACCGAAATGGAGCCAAAAGCTGTAAACTTGCCACAAGCCTGAACAGGAAGTGATAGCCTGAAGCTGAAGAACTGTCCACCAGCCTGAACAGGAAGTGGGAGCTCTGAAAGCGGTAGAACTGGCCCCCACAAGCCTAACTGAAATGGTATGCCAAAAGCTGTAGAACAGCCCAGCAGCCTGAACATGAAAGAGGAAGCTGAAACTGTAGAACTGTGGCCACACAGCCTGAACAGGGAAAAATGGTAGCCTAAAGCTGTAGACTGCCCACCTATCCTGAACATGAGAGAGGAGCCTAAAGCCAGTATAGAAGCTGCCTACAGCCTGAACAGGAAATGGGAGCCTAAACTGTTGAACTCTGCCCACGAGCCAGAACAGGAAGAGGGAGCCTGAACCTGGAAAGAAAACTGCCCACGAGCCTGATACAGGAAGTGGAGCCAAAAAGCTGTAGAACTTGCCACAGCCAGAACAGAAAGGGAGCCTAAAGCTGTTGACCTGCCCACCTGAACATACGTGGGAGCCTAAGGCCATGTTCACACGGCTTACAATTGGGCCTATTCGGACCGTAATTACGTGCCGGAGATGCGCCTATTTCGGCCGAAAATGCCCCATTCCAAACGGTAAATCACAGTTCTACCATGTTATATCTTCACATGACATGAGTGAAACTACTAGCCAGCCAAAGGATTCGCAGCTAGCAATTCAAGTCTATGGGCCGCGGCGAAGTGCCGGCCCCCGCTCAGTCCCCCCTCTCTCCCGCCCGGCCCCCCGGTCCACACGGCTTAATTGGGGGTGGCGTAATTACGCCCAGCAAATATCACCGTGTGAACATAGCCTAAAGCTTTAAGAACTGGGCCGACAGCCTGAACAGGAAGTGAGAGCCAGAATCTGTAGACCGCCCAGAGGTCTGAAAAGGTTTGTGAGACCCTTTCATCCATACTGACGAACACTACGCTAACTTACTGAGAAGTACCTCTGTCTATTTTGCATCAGAATAGACATAATGTCTATTAAAATTTTCCCAGCCAAAAAGAAAAAATAGTAAAACACTAGCAAACGTATAAAATTCCTTACAAATAGAAAGAAAAATGGAGAAATTATACTAAGAAATTATCAATCTACAATAACGACAAATGGAGAAAAGGCCTTTTGGAGTTAGGACTGGGGCCAAAAACAAAAAAAAAATAAAAAAATAAAAAAAAGGATAAAAATGAATAAAAGTAAAATACAATTGCAAAAATGAAGCCCCCCCCTCTCCCGTGTGGCACAGGCAATGTGCTGCGAGTCTGTAGTGACTGCAATAGGTTAACCGGCCGCCTTGAAAATAATTCGCGAGCGGGTATACCTGGTGGACCAGCAATGAACTGTAAAGAGATGCATTCCAGATTTCAATAAGCGGCTCTGTGTGCAGACACTGGGAAATTAAGCCTCATGCCGCGGGTCTGGCTTACATATGCTCGCAGGCCCCCCACCCCCCCCCCCCCCAACCACCCCAATATCACTTACCCCAGATCTGTCTACTCTTTACTCCCCCTTTGAAAATGATCACCAGCTCCGGGATAGCAGGGCAGCTCCCAGTCATCATAGTCAGCACCTCTGCAAAAAGTTTTGGATACTTTATCGGGGATAGAGGCGAGAGCCGTGATGAGGCTGAAGAGAGGAGGCATATTCTGAGCAGAGACACAGGATTAAAGGAGGTGAGCTACCCTTTGAAGATATTGGGTTACACTTTTGTCTTTGGCTTTCACTTCTGGCAGAGGGTTTTTGTTTTTTCTACAGTACTATAGAACTGAAAACTAATACGCAGCCCCTGAATCAATGGCTGAGCACGGTATGGAGGTAGTTGAGCTGAGTTTGCCACCTGGCACAACTCTTAAAAAGGCATTTTTATACCATAGATTAACTTTAAACATGTAGGCAGTGGTAAATAAAGACTATTACCAAATACATTGCTGTTCTGATTTTGCTTCATTTCAGAGTTAGAGCAGTTTTTATCTCCTGCTAGTGTACACAAGCTTCTCTAGTTACCGAAGACTTCTCTCATCTCTAGCAGTAATGAGAGTGCCACATGCCCTGACACCCTCGACACTTTTGTCTGCACCAATTCTTAGGGGAAGGTCCGCTCCAGAATTCATAAGTGGATTAAAACACATCATGATTGTAAACTTGATGAATGTGGTCGCACAGATGTCAAACACAGGCAGGAGTTCACACGGCATATTGCAGCGTGTAGCAGTGTGTGCTCCAATACCCCTATTGTTGAAAGTACGTGCTGGCCAGTGCGTACTTTCTGCCGTGTCTTATCAGTAGCATATGAGCTTGTTTATGTTTCTTCCTGACATACTTTAACCCTGATGTTTAGAAATCTCCAGCACTAATGTCCCTCTAACAGGCTCAGCTAGGAATAGCAGAGCTGAAATGTCAGGCACTGCTGTAGAACTGCCCACAGCCTAAACGGGAAGTGGTGGTCTGAAGCTATAGAACTGCCCACAGCCTGAACAGGAAGTAGGAACATGAAGCTGTAGAACCGCCCACAGCGTGAACAGGAAGTCGGAGCTTGAAGCTGTAGTCCGGCCACAGCCTAAACAGGAAATAGGACCTGAAGCTGAAGAACCGCCCAACAAGCCTGAACAGGAAAGTCGTAGCTTGAAGGCTGTAGAAACCGCCCACAGCCTAAACATAAATAGGAGCCTGAAGCTGAAGAACCGCCCACAGGTTGAACAGGATGTGAGAGTCTGAAGCTATAGAACCGCCCACAGCCTGAACACGAAGTGGGAGCCTGAAACTGTAGAATTGCCCAGAGACTGGAAAGGAAGTGGGAGCCTCAAAGCTGTAGACCCGCCCACTAGCCTGACCAGGAAGTTGGGATCCTGAAGCTGTAGAAACCGTCCACGAGGCCCGTGACAGAAGTGGGAGCCTGAAGCTGAAGAACTGCCCATAGCCCGGGACAAAAGTGGGAGCCTGAAAGCTGTAAACTGTCCACAGCCGGGACATAAAGTGGGAGCCGTGAAGCTGTAGGAACTGCCCACAACCTGAACAGAAGTGGGAGGTCTGTAAGCTCTAGAACTGCCCACAGCTGGGACAGGAAGTGGGAGCCTGAAGCTAGCTGTGAAGAGCAGGCTAGGATATTATGAAGTGCTGATTGTAGCTTTACTTAAGATTCCAGATAAATTTACTAGGTGTATACATGAAGCCGAGCTGAGTATTACTCTCTGGATGTGCTGTGTATTTTGTGATTAAACTTAACCCCTTAGTGCCCGACCTATGTTGTTTTTTTTTTTTTTGTTTGTGTTTCCACTTCTCATAACTGAGCTATTACTGTTATAATTTTTCGACATTCTAGAGCTTGTTTGTTTTTTTGTGTGTGACAATTTGGATCTAATGCTACAATTAAATGCACCATATGATGTATTAGGGACCACCCCCCCCAAAAAAAACATCGTCCTCGCCGATCATAGAGCCAAAGACTAATGCTGCGAGTAACAGCGCCCACTAATGCTCCGCCTCCCCTCAGTAATTGAAAACGGCTGTGGCGCCGCACTATCAATAAACAGCTGCAGGGAGGGGCGCAGGCGGCGGGCCACAAAGCGCTCCTCCTCCCTGCAGCCAATTAAGCCAGTGCGGCGACCCTCTCAGCTCTCCCGGACCGCCGCCCTGCCCGGGCCAGGGGCGACCCCTGTGTTTTGGTCGTTCGACCCCCGCCGGGGTCGCGACCCACAGGTTGAGAACCGCTGCCATAGAAGCTAAAACTGGAGTAGGGCTTTTACAGTTTGGTAGGTCTTGTGCAATCATCCGCATTCCTTTCTTTAAATGTAAATGAGATCAGGCTTCTTGTCTACAATGTCTACACTTAGTCTGCAATTGTCTACATTTATAACAGAGTCCTGTTTTAGATATGTAGATGATGGGTACAAACAGATGAAAATGTTCCTTCCTAACTGAAATGCAAACATATCAGTGTGTCCCCACAAGAATATCTAATGGGGGCTGTGGTAACATGCAAGACCAATGAGACTCCACAATTTACCCAGGTGTCCACCAAGAGATGATTTCTTTTGCATTTCAAGGGCAGGATAGGTTTTCATCAAAACAAAGTTAACTGATTCTGTTTGATCAGTTTTACATTAGCCAATCAGACAACTTTTCATGTTACCCAATAGGAAAAAATTGTATACGAAGTGATGAAAGATTGTTAGATTGATATAAAGGTATGCGAGATGTGATGGAGGATGGGTTGATTTGAGAATGGAGGTAACAATCTTGTATTAAGGAACATTCATCCCATAACTTTCTGGAAAAGAGCTGACAGTCAAGTGCTGTCTTTTGGACTGAAATCTGAAATAAAGGCTTCAATCCCTGGAAAAGAACCAAGTGTTTGTCTGTCCTGGGAAATTTACTTGTAGTGGTGAAAGTATGACACGTCTAAAGTCCTTTGAATAAGGAACAATAGAGTGGGATAGATACTTCATTGTTCCTGATGATCCATATTATTATAACAACACATTGCTTTCTATGTAAAATCACACTGAACATTGAATATGTTTTGGGGTCCTTTTTTTTGGTATGTAAAACGTACCCAAAAACGTATTCAAAAACACTGTGTGAACATCCCCTAAAACACATAATAAGTGTAGTGTACAGCATGTACTCCAGGGTTTTGGTACAAATTTCAGCAGAGTTGTGGCCCAATTGCATTATTAAATGTGCCCCAATATCTGCTGTATCTGCAAAGACAGACAATTTTATTTGCCTCTAATGACAGGCAATCTACTGAATACTTGATCTGCCGTGTTTGTAAAGCAGTATTTTTTCTGCAGACTCTGGGATGTCTAAAGCATTTTAATACATATTTCAATGCACAGAATTGGCATGTTGACACTGTTTTACATATCAAAATCTGCGTGAAAAACCCCCCACATGTAAAGTATTTCATGGGTGTGAATAGATGATTCACCCTATTCAGTCACATGATACAAAGAAAACGCATCGGGAACCAGGGCATGGGTTAGCCATATTGGTTGAGGTTAGTCCAACACAGTAAAATCTGTGTCAAGAAATCAGACAAATTGTGCCATAAATCCAAGGCTATCTATTGGTTATCTGCCATGTATTACAGAGCAGGAGGAAAAACATTTTTTCTTTTGGAAATAAGGAAAAATACGCCGTGTGAATAAACCTTTATTCAGCCCCTGTCATGTAAAATTTATTTTATTTTATGGATATGCATGCAGGTGATATAAATCTGCTTACATGGTTAAAGGCCATAGCAATTAACAGAGCTTATACCTGCTCCTTTGTTGACTTTTGTTATAGTAACACTACTACTATTTTGGTGCTTGTGCTTGTAGATAATTTTAGCATACACCATTTTGAAGGGGTTATTTTTTTATTTTTTTACATAGTTTGCAAGGCTGAAAAAGACAGACATCCAGAGACTGTTCTAGGAAATTTTCTTAGAACTTGCCTAATGGAAAACCACACTTACATCTATTAAAATGTTTTATTAAAATGGTACAGTATTGATATAGTTACAGTACAATGTACGCAATGCTTGCAGCTGCATGCTTATCCTTTCTGTCATTATGTCTGAGTACAAAGTGACCTTTAAATATTGTAAAAGAATCTCAATACCCCAAGAACAATGACTAAAATCCCTGCACGGGCGATTCCCGTAAATCAAAGCTTGGGTCTTCCTTGCCAAGGGGAAATATGATTTACATTAGGGAATGTTTCTTGTAAAAATATTGGAACATGAGTTAGTGAAGAGAAAGCTATAAACAATGCATCACTTCTCACCCCTTCATTATGTTGAGTAATTCTCTTCTCGCATTCTCTCCGTTGATGATAACATTTTTCACTAGATCTTGTTTAGAATAAGAATATATGTTTTTTCTACTCTACTGTTATTTGGTCGCGTATGTGCAATCCTTTAAGGCTGGTGTCCATAAACGATGAGTATTTTCGATTCCGACTTGAAAGGCCCATGTTAGAACGGCTTATTCACACCGTAATTGCAGCCTGGAAATTGCCCCGCGCAATTCCGGCTAGAATAAAGGGGCGGGCCGAGCGCGGCGGGGGAGCCGCTATCGCCGGCCCCATAGACTTTGCGTTATCCACTGCGCGTATTTGCGCCTGGATAATGTGCATGTCAGTTTCTCCCCACCCGGCGGTATTCGCTGAGCGGTGGAGGATCGACGGAGAATCCACTGTTCTCTAGGAACTGGGATTACCCGTGATTACTGACTGCGGACGGATTGGCGCGCCGTACTGCAGCGCAAATCCGCCGCTCAGCTAAACGGCGCCAATACCGCGCGATATAACCGAGGAGAACACTGCCAAATACTCGTCTAAAACTTGCGACTATTTTATGGTCAGAAGGTTTTTAAAACATAAAATACTTAGAACATAGTTCATCCGTTGTATTCCACACGGAAAAAGTACTATAGTAGGTCAATTAGGGATGGCTAAAATAATTGCGTGTAAAACAGTCCCAAAACTATTATGGATGTCGTTATGATGCAGATCCGCCCCCCAAACCCTAAACGATGATGGGGACTTCGTTTCTGACTATTAAATCCACTAGAACTAAAATAACCATAAATTCACAAGCCATGCATGTGAAATACCTGTTTTAAAACCCGTGGTTTATCAATGGGCAGAATAGACGAGTAAGATGTTACTTATCGTGTGGACATACACATAAAAAACGAACTAGCAGTGATCATAAAAAAAAGTTTTCAAAATATGATCAGAAAAAATCTGATTTGATTCTGCACTACTATGGCTGCCAAAGGTAATGATCACAGAAAAATATTGCCACATCTGACCATGAGATGTATCTGTTCAGATACATAAAGTGGAATGAGTCAGGTGTTTAAGCTATCCTACTCCAAGAGCGGATGTAACAAAAAAAAAGGGGAGTAAGGAATCCAAGGGTATTTCACACAGTGTGTTGAATCCCGTGTGAACATACTTATTATCATTCGTGTTAGGGTCCATCTAACAGATCCAAACTGACCCAAACACGCTCTAGCAATGAGCGAGATGACTTTACATTGCTTTCCACTCTGAAACATGCATCAGCATCAGACGAGTGAACGCGCCGGACGCGTGTCTCCATGCGTCTTCATTCGGATCCATTATCTAATAATTGACATGTCAATTCTTGAACCTAAAAGATGCAAGCAGGAGCCCTAATTAAACTATAGGGTGCAAATGCTTCTGCTTCCAACAGCGCATCCCAAACACGCAGCATGCATGCTGGATACGTGTTGATCTGTTTTTGGATCCTATTCCGCTGCGTTTTTGGATCTATCGTGCGCTACAGTTTCCGAATAATTGGCGGAAATCAACCTTGAATAAACCTGCATTTTTATGGATAAAAAACGCATAAAAAAACCGATTTGCTAATATAAAAGAAGTATTTTATAGGACAAACCAACTAATAGTTAAAATTAATGAAAACATAGCAATTGGCTAGTTGCCATAAGCGTTAAACAATTCAGGTAGACAATGCAACATGTTTTCGGCCGGCTCACGTGGCTGACTTCCTCAGGCAGTGTCAGTCCTATTTAGAAAATCGCAGGGTATTTCAGGTAACAGGCAGAACGATATGCGTCCAGTGTCCAGTTATCCTTGCCAAAACTTCTCCAGAGATTTAAACCCAACAAAACACGGAAAGCGAGAAAAACATCTTTAGCAACATAAACAAGTTATATAGAAATAAGATTAGGTTAAAACTTAGACTACACCATCATTAACATCAGCTTTTTCTATAAAATACAAAGTACTGAAAAACAAAATAAAGCGGTGAGAGCATAGCAATGGTGGCAAGCCTTTTCACTTATATTTATTTTCTTATGAGTGTATAAAATGGATAATATATGCATCATAGAGGTTGATGCTTGGCAATTTTTTAATGAGTTGATGCTGAGTGTCTGAGTAGAACAAGCAGAGATCAAACTGAAAGAAATACCTCCAAAGTCTTATTGAAAGTTATTTTTTATGTGACTGTGCCAACTATATCACAGCCATAAGGCTCTTGAAAAAGTGCAGAAATTGTATCTTTTTTTCAAGCAGCACTTTGAGTGGAGGGAGATACAGAATAACAAGAAAGGTGGAGACTGGGGTGAAGAGGATTAAGGTCTAATAGAGCTGCAACAGCGATTCAAAAGGTGAATGATGTTAATTTTGTGTAGCTCATTAGAAACATTGGCCAAGACAGAATGAGCATGTATAAAACGGGAAGCAGCTAGATAGAAATATTGCTGATTAGTTACCATTAATTGTGGCAAAAAATACATTATCTTGGATGTATTTAATAGGGTCAACTTGTAAACCCGCACAAAATCCATCACAAATTACGATGGACTTTAGTATTTTCATTGCGTAAGTATAAGCTAGACCCTTTATATTTGGCCAGAAAAGATAGCACCACAAAGAATGTCTTTTGCCTCAACGAACCAGCACGGTACACTATAAAGCAATTGGTTTTATATCTGAATTTGTGGCAGTATGGTTTTTCTCTTCTCCCCGTTAGTGGGCCCGCTCCGAGGTGTGCAACCACGCTTCCAATTAATAAATAATGGGTACACAGCAGCAGGTTACCATGTGATTTGAGGGCCCATTTTAGACAAAAAGTAATTTTCTAATGCAATACAAAATCTAAAGGCTGTCATAAGCAGTTTTCATAATCCACAAGAGCTGATTCCTGCACACGTGTCCCCAACAGCATCGTCCATAAAAATGTAATGACAATTACAGTAATTGCGAGGACCACATGGTGCTAATAGTTTAGGAAGACCTGTTGTTCCTGGAATTATAACTAATGATTTACAACACATGGTTTGGACTACAACCCTAGAAAGTTTTGGTTATTTCATAGAACCATTCAGATGTGCAGAAAAAAAGCAGAACGACTTGGGATATGGTTATAAGTGAATGCATACCGCCCAACTTTTAGAAGATCGCAAATAGGGACACATCAGCCCACCGCCTCTAAGCACACCCAAACCAATGGACATCACACCGACGCACGGCACGCCTCCAAATCCACGCCCATACACATCCATGGCCAACTTAAAGACAGCCAAAAAGGACACATTTTCAGGATTTCATTGTATCCAATGATGAAATATAAGTAAGTGATGTAATGCAAGCTAGCGGAAACATCAGATACTTTTATAAGCCAGCAAGTCATGTTTATTGAAATAAATTTATTTCCCAAACGAAAAGAGTGACAATAATAGAGCTAAGAGGGACCTGGTTAGAAAATAGGGACTGTCCCCTCCAAAAAGAGACACTTGAAGGTATGGTGGAATGTGTATGACAATAAACTTCTGTTGCACAATTCAGCTAGTAGTGGTTATGACACAGCATATTAGGATCAAGTATTAAGGCTGCAACATCCCTAAACTATGGTTCAGTAGCGATGTAAGTATGGTTCCTAGAATCACTTAGTTAGATTGATTAGTTCCTGGCAGCCAAATGCAGAACCGATGAGACCGCCTGGCCATTGCAATGGCCATTTAACAGAAAGAAATTAATTACATCGAGACCGGTAAATATTGTAACGGTTCTCAAGACACTCATTTTTATTTTAAATTCCTCTACAATTTATCCAAATACACATAACCACTACCATTCTTGTAGGCGTACATTAATTATGACAAAACTAATAGCTTCCCAGGTTTCAACTCTGCATCTAAAAATATCAAAAATATTATCGGAAGAAGGATTTCCTTAAAGGGGTTAATATATCTCACTATACATCTGCCTTAGGTCCCTAGTTTCTTGGTTTTCATTTTGAATTCAGGGGCATGTTAACTGACTTCCACTAGGCTCAGTAGGCGAAGCAGGTCTGTAGCTATAGCAACCAGTGCTGGCAGCCTAACCAGGAGATGATCAAACAGTGTTCCTGTAGCTATAGCGACCCCACAGGAGCTGAAGCAGCCCAACAATAGGGGATATCTCAGAATAGGTAGGATACTGAGGATAAAGGGAACATATAATTGCACAGTGACTTGTTTTGGCAAGATCTTTAACATAAAAAGCAATCCTTGTAGAGAGACAACCCCTTTAAGTGGAATATATGATGTCTGTCCCTACTGAACTTTGACAGAAATTATTATATTTATTTCAAAAAAGTGAAACCAACGAACTAATACTGTAAATTTCAGCCGAATACACAGTTGTATTGTCTGTGAATGTCTGTGAATGCAGTTATTGTAAAATATGTCATTTTCTTCACAGGCCCATGCCCTGGAAGCAGACATGGAGAAGGATTTTCTGGAGATAGCATGTAATTTGCAAGACAGTGAACTTTTGCAGAGTGACTCCTCTTCAGAAAGCCCAAGTGTTGGAGTATAGTTAAAAAAGTAAAAAAAGCAGTCACTCTTGCCATTGGGGGATGGAGCTAAAGAAATATAGCATGATAAAAAGTAAGCTGACCACTATGCAAGCTTTTTTTTTATTTTAATTACTTTTAATGTAATAGCTTGGACCTTTCAGGCTTTCGCTTAAAAGAGCACAAAATCAGTAGACTGACTACTAAGGCAGACCTAGTCACCTTATAAATACCAATCTGCGCTACTTTCAACAACAGCAGAGCGGCTCATGAAGGAAGACACGTGTGAGGTGAGCATCATGGTGGTCCATAAGGTAGTGTGGCAGGCAGTCAGTACACAAATCCTACAATGCTATATCATGCTTGTAAAAGTGGCAACATATCAGAGTAAGCAGAAAGCGGAATGATCAAATGGCTTTTAGGTGAAGGGTGGAAGTATTTATGAAACTGCGGAGACTGTGAACTGAATGCGTGCTGCTGTGGCAAAAGTGTATTGTGAGTTGACAAATGGTCCCAGTGTGAATAAGCAGAATGCAAACATTAGAGCACAAAGTGCCATTATTGTAAGAGGTGAAAGTAGGCTATGTAGGTGTACAAGGGTGGACTGACACGCTAAAGTAGAGCAGCTCCCAGCAAAATAAACCAGGGAGCTACCAAACAGGTGTTTGAAATAACAGTTCAGTGAACCCTACTGTGTATGGGGTATGGAAGTAGAAGGATGGTCACTACACCTCTGATAACAGTTACTTTGACAGGAAAGGCTTACATTTTCAAGACACTGGTTGATTGGTAAAGGGTTGTGTTAGATTTTCTGCTTCATCCAATGCATGGACATTGACATGTCAGGCAAGAAACGTCATAGAACAAACACCCTGCAACCATTGCTGGAAGAACACAAGCTGGCGATGGCAGCATTATGGTCTGGGAAATGTTTTTGAGGCATTTTCTGGGCCCCTTCATCCATGTAAAAGGCACTCTCAGTGCATTTGGGTATGAATCTATTGTTGCACATCAGGCTCATCAATACATGCAGCAAAAAACTTCCTGGGCTATAGTTTATACTCCAGCAAGACAATTGAAAAAATTGGTACACGGCTGCTTCAGCATAGTTGGAAAAAGAGCATGACCAAGGAATTCCAAGTACTACTTGATCAACTAAATCTCCCCACAATTTGAGCCCAAATAGAGCATGCAGTGGGACCACACCTCGATTGAGTCATAAATCACTCTAATGGGATACCTCCCCCACGCAGCCTCCTTCAGTTGTGGGATGTACTGTAGTCAAAATATCTGCAGATAGCTCTGACAGCCTACCAGGATCTTATTGATTCACTTCCATCTCGTCTAGCTGCAGTCTGTGCCGCACACAATATTAATCTGGATATTAGCTGGTGGTCATAATAATGTGACTCAACTGTGTAACTGAGCTCCTGGAATACTGTATAAAGACTCTTCAGCCTTGAATGGCTGATAGCAGAGAAAATACATTGCATTCAGCTGTAAAAACAGATATAAAAAGGAGCAATTTCATTCCAAATGACTTATGTATATAAATAAGCTTAAAAATGCATAAACTAAACTTTAGGGCAATAGTTTAATAGTAAACTCCACAAAGAGGAGTGACAACCATATGGTTGCCATAAAATGGTACATTTTGGTGATTACCTTTAAAGGGGGATTCCAACCTTTATACATTTATAGTGTAACGCCCATAAAAATGGAGAATGTTTGATCCTTTTGTATCGCCAGAAGTGGGGTTGGAATAACACTTATAATGGAGCATGAATCTAGCGACTATGCAGCATAGTAGAAAGTGTAGGTCTCTAAGGCACTGCACTATGTCCAAAGCATGCACATCTGTTTGGAATTACTCTTTCATTCTGGGACCAAATTATGTCTTTTTTACATTTAAATGTGAATAAGTTCCTGACATAACTATGGATCATATGACATTCTAATCAACTTTTAGCTTATGTATGTGATTTATTATATTAGTCAAATATTTAGTGTGATGTTAGATAAATCTCTGGTCGAGATATTGACTAGGGACCACTGGAAAAACCCTAATATTACTTTTGTGAGAGTGGCGATCTTTTGCAGACGCCTGCAGTGAGCACAAGAGGGTATCATGCCTTGACCTCTATTATAGTCCATGAACTTTCACAGAGGTTGCATAGAACGCCGAGCGGAGGAGAGAGCAGCATTTTTTTTTTTTGTTTAGCATCGGCCGCTTACGATTTAAAGGGGTTGTCCGAGAGTTACACACGCTCGTTGGTCTGCTGGAGTATGAATAAAAATACAAAAAAAAAGAAGCCCACTCACCTCCATAAAACTCCCGTTCCGTCCCAGTGGCTGGCCCTGTTCATTCCCGCTGCACATTGAAGGTTCACCGTGCTATGTACAACCAATCATAGGCCACAACAATGTCACCTGTACATGACCGGTGGGACCTGTTATTGGTTGCACATAGTACATAAACGATGAATGTTTACTGTGCAGCGGGGATGAACGGGGCCAGCCACCGGGATGGAACTGGAGCGTCACAGAGGTGAGTAGGCTTCTTTTATTCTATTTTTAATCATACCCCAAAGTTTTTCTAAGTCCTGGAACACCCCTTTAATTTTTATTCAAACCAAACCTTTACTGGAGAAAAACTGCAGCTTTTAAGTGCAGCATCCACAGAATAATGAACTTGCTGCGTGTTTTAAAATACACTGTACATTCATTATTCCTTGTTGACTTTTTAGATAGAATGTCCCTATTGACTTGCATTACAGAATGTTACCATATTCTGTCAGGATTTAGATGCAGATTCCGCTCCTAAATCATATCACAATTCTGAATGTGTGGGCGCTGAATAAAACAGAGCTGTCTGTAAGTGTTGTAACTCACAAATATACTGCTCACAAAAAGTTAGGGATATTTGGCTTTTGGTTGAAATTTCTGGATGAGCATAACATTTCTTTAAAAAAATGTTTTAATAAACTAGATGAGGCCATCTCTTAACTTTAGAATGCACATGTTCAACTGTTCAAAGTTTCAGTACTTTTTGCACAACTTGTTGGAGCTTAGTGGCAAAATTGCCAACAGTTGTTTAAATCCCAGTTCAAATTAACCCCCTAAATTTATTGGAGGATTCATTATTAAACAGTCATCCTCATTACGCTGTTCTCATTTTGACACTAAGAGACCAAGACAACCTTACAATTGATCAACATTGCCTCTGGTCACAGAAAGGCAAAGA
This sequence comes from Phyllomedusa bahiana, assembly GCA_025379985.1. NCBI lineage: Eukaryota > Metazoa > Chordata > Amphibia > Anura > Hylidae > Phyllomedusa > Phyllomedusa bahiana. The sequence goes on from JAODAL010008948.1 coordinate 53,880, forward strand.
TCTCAGCTTCCTTTGGCTGCACCACACACTGATGACTGCTTCTTTGTAAACAATGCCCTGCGGAATCGGTTGATGAATGTCCCACAACTCCAGGCACATTTAAGGAAGGTGAGAGGCACCCAAGTGTCATGTTAGACCACTCGTAAGCATTTACATCAGCATGGTCTACGTGCTAGATGACTGGCAAGGGTACCTGATCACATCACCAGGCACATGCATCATTGTCTTGTATGTGCCATGGAGCGTCTACGCTGGATGAGGAACCAGTGGTCCTAGGTGATGTTCAGTGATTAAAGTTGATTCACTCTCATCAGAAATGATGGCCACCAACCATGCTGGAGATGTCACGGAGAGTGCGACACATCGGCCACTGTTGTCACCAGATGAGCCTTTGGTGGTGGTGTTACAGTGTGGGCAGTTGTGTGTAGTCAATAGAGATCTGCCCTACACTTTGTGATTGGAACAGTGACAGCCGCTACTACTTGAATAACATCATTAATCCAGTGATTGTGCCTCTGCATGAACAACACAGGGCTAATTTCATCTTCATGTACAACAATGCTCCAGTTCATCAAGGTCGCATCATTAGGGAATGGCTGTTGGAGACGGGGGTATCTCGAATGGAGTGATCTGTGAGATCAGCTGAGTGTCCATGTAAAAACTTGTAACTCTAAACTCCTGAATTTCGATAACCTGAGGGGCACCCTTCAAGAGGAGTGGGATGCCATTCCTCAGCAGTCAATAACTTGACCTGTGAACAGCAGGAGATGTCATTGTCAAGCTGTAATTGATGCTCAAGGCCACATGACACCTTTTTGAGACATTGACAGTTTTTGATGGTGTATACCCCCAATCTTGTTGGCTTTTGTTTCATTAAATTGTTTGAGATAAGAAAATCAACATTGCATGCTAAGAATTAAATGGCCGACTTTCAGGATAAAATATCACTGTAGCGTGTAGTTTTCCATAAATTTTAACCAAAAGCCAAATATCCCTAACTTTTTGTAAGTAGTGTATATCCAGTTTTCCTATAACGTAAACTTATTTTTCAGATAACTTTTTTTTTCTTTTTTTTTTGTGATTGCAGGTGCTCACATAGGTGTTGGCATCAGCGGACAGGAGGGCATGCAGGCAGTTTTAGCCAGTGATTACTCATGTGCTCAGTTTCGGTACCTTCAAAGACTGCTACGAGTTCATGGGCGCTGGTCGTACTTTCGAATGTGTAAATTCCTTTGCTATTTCTTCTATAAAAACTTTGGCTTTACACTGGTGCATTTCTGGTTTGGATTCTTCTGTGGATTCTCAGCACAGGTGAGTGTTAATATTGTATAAGACAACATAGGTTCAGATTACAGTGGAATACAGTATAACTATTTGCATTAGTAATTGTTTTTTTTGTTTGCTTATGTGCGTTTTATTCATTGATTTGATTTATTCATACTTTATATTTAGATTCTAGAACCAGCAAAAAATAAATCCATACTCATATATTTGGTTATGAGACACTGTAAAATAAATAAATAAGATAAAAATTTTTGCAATATAGATCTCCTTTACACATGAATCTTGTGCCTTTTTATTAATCTATTTTTACAAGAATTTTTGTGGTTTTTTTTGTGTTCATAACATTATTCATATGTTGGTTTCCGGTGCTTGTCAAACCCCATAGAGAAGCCTTTTGGAAAAACGCTGTAAAAAAAACCCCATACCTAGAGTATACCGCACTTTGAGAATAAATGCCAAAAGAATAACGGCAAGAACTCAAAGTCACCACAGGCTTTAATAATACCACATTGTTGTGCATTTTATTTTTATTATTAGATTTCCACGAACATCTTGTGGCAGTATTTAGGGGAAAAAGCATGTAGGAGCACCACCTTATTGTAGTAGCTTTCTTAGCTAACAGAACCATGATCCTTTTCCTTATCCTAGCTAAGCATGTGGCATGTTGGGACATTAAGGGGGTTTTCTCGCTACAAAGATATCTGATATCTGTAATGATGGGGACAATAAAAATAAGCACTTCTGCAATTGGTTTGTATTTCCTAAATAATTTAGTATTGCGGCTGTTATAACCCAAAAGCCTCCCAAGTGAAGAAAATAGAAGGAATAGACTCCAAATATATATCCCAAAAGAAAAATTCCTTTAAAATATAACTTTTAATCAAGATAATTAAAATACCATATCAAAAACCTCAGTGTAAACACCCAAAAAGGGTGTGAAAATACTATGGGACAGTTAGCCAAATAGGCAATGAAAGGAGCTAAACCTATCGCGTCCCTATCACGATACCTATATAATGCCTAATACAGAGAACCCGCCCCGAAAAGGGCGACCCCGTGGTGATAGGCTCTAATGGTCCCTCTAAAAAACGCCCTCAATCTCTAAGTATATGGAGGATTAGCAACCATACCTCCAACATAGATAGGGTGTAGAAAAAGACCAAGTAGGTATAGATGCAGGTAAGAAATTACACAGCCTTTAAATAGTGTAACACTTGTATCTACATACTATTTAAGAAAAACTATATTAGCTGGTTATAGCCACATGGTAAGGGATACAAGTACTATAACATTTGTGTAAGCACAATAATCCCTAGGAAGAACAACAAATAAATCCCCAGACGCAGCGTTTCGTCCCAATTTCAGGGGCTTATCAATGGGGTTAAAGAAACAAAGGTGCCAAACCGCTAATTACCATGCTCCAGATACCCAGCATAGACTAAACTAAATACAGAGTACCTGATGAGCAGATCAAACTTTTCATTAGGCTGGTGTGCCTGATCATAATGTAAAAGCTGGTGTGCTCCCCGGTGGACACTCCTTTAGTGTGGAGTAATGACTAAAGGAGTGTCCACCGGGGAGCACACCAGCTTTTACATTATGATCAGGCACACCAGCCTAATACGAAAAGTTTGGTCTGCTCATCAGGTACTCTGTATTTAGTTTAGTCTATGCTGGGTATCTGGAGCATGGTAATTAGCGGTTTGGCAAACTATGTTTCTTTAACCCCATTGATAAGCCCCTGAAATTGGGACGAAACGCTGCGTCTGGGGATTTATTTGTTGTTCTTCCTAGGGATTATTGTGCTTACACAAATTTTATAGTACTTGTATCTCTTACCATGTGGCAATAACCAGCTAATATAGTTTTTCTTAAATAGTATGTAGATACAAGTGTTACACTATTTAAAGGCTGTGTAATTTCTTACCTGCATCTATACCTACTTGGTCTTTTTCTACACCCTATCTATGTTGGATGTATGGTTGCTAATCCTCCATATACTTAGAGATTGAGGGCGTTTTTTAGAGGGACCATTAGAGCCTATCACCACGGGGTCGCCCTTTTCGGGGTGGGTTCTCTGTATTAGGCATTATATAGGTATCGTGATAGGGACGCGATAGGTTTAGCTCCTTTCATTGCCTATTTGGCTAACTGTCCCATAGTATTTTCACACCCTTTTTGGGTGTTTACACTGAGGTTTTTGATATGGTATTTTAATTATCTTGATTAAAAGTTATATTTTAAAGGAATTTTTCTTTTGGGATATATATAGCAGCTGTTAGCTAATCTGTGTGTGTCTAGAGCTAATTCTGCAGCCTGAGGTCGGGTCAACCCCCTTTTGCTGTGATTAGCTGCCTGATATTTAGTTCAACCCCTTGCGGGACACGCCACTGCGCTGTCTGCACTCTCTGTGCTTACTCCTCTCTGAGCTCTGTAAAACTGAAACTAGCTGCCTGAGCTTTCTGTGCTAGATGCTGTCTGTGTGTTTTCATTGTCTTCATCTCACTCCCCTCTGAGCTGTGTAATAAAGGCTGCCTGAGCTCCTCTCTGCTCCTCTCACAGTGACAGCTCTATGTGAAGGATATGGGCAATTACTCTTTGGCTTCCAGATATAACACACCCATATAATACAGCCTTTTACACTGTACTCCACCTCCTCTTTCAGGCAGGAGGTAGAGCAGTTTGCATTTCTCACATTTGATTTATCATTTCAGGTTGTATGTATAACTGTTTACACCAATACAGGTGTTCTGGTTACAAGGAGCTTGTGGAGGTTGGTGACAGCTCTCCAGGCATGAGAACTGACAATTGCAGGAGGTCTTCAGAGCTGTGACATCCACTCCCTTCCACTGCTCGCACAGAATGATGATGATGACTCAGGAGGGAGAAGGGAGGGGGCGTGATGATGTCACCACTACTCAGTGAGGGAAGACATGCCTATTGGGAGCAGAGTCCCGTCCCTGGATTTGAAACTGTAACCTAGAGAGAATGCACAAGATGCCTGTGAAACCCGATGAAAAACCCCCTTTAAGAAGCCCCTTTTTTTTCAAAATACCACCATTTTATTTTTCTTTTACTTTCCCTTATGTTGATAGGGATGACTTTTAGTTTTTGATGGCACCTTTTTGGGTACATGTAACTAAATTCTATATGGAATGGAGAAAATAAAAAGCTTTCCCCATGTTTTAAATTTTTTACTTTTAACTGTTCAGCTTTCAGAAACGTTATATATTTTTTGGGTTACGTGATACCAAAGTTTGTATTTTATGTTTTTACTATGCACATTAAAACCCCTTAAAGGACCCGCCCCGTTTTGCCCTTCCTGACACAGCCCATTTTTGAATCTGGCATATGTATTTATTAAAGAATAACTTTTTTACACTTTTACCTCCCAGGGATTCAGGATTGTTTTTGTGACACATTGTGCTTTAATTATAAAAAATTTTTTTATCGATACAATCCTTTTTTTTGTTTTGAAAAAAATCAAAATTTCATAAAAATTTTGGAAAAAAAAAAAAATTTGCGATTTTTTGAAAAGTTGAAAAATTTTTCTGCGTGCAAGACAAAAATTTATTCCCCAAAAAAATTTTATAACTCATCTCCATATGCCCACTATGGGTTGGCATCATTTTTAAATGTTTTTTTTTTTTTTACGACATTAGGGCTTGAAATTTAGTAGTAATTTCTCAATTTTAAAGAAAATTTGCAAAACATTTTTTTGGGGACCACTCCAGTTCTGACGTGGTTTTTTGAGGACCCTGCATTTAGATCCCCCCAAAGTGACACCTTTGAGAAACTAGACCCCTTAAACGTATTTCAACACAATTAGGAAGTTTGAAAAACCCGTAGATATTTCACAGAAAATTAAAGCAAAGTGGGGGTGAAAATTTCAAAATTTCATTTTTTTTTTTGCAGATTTTTCAATTTTTTACCCCATTATTCACTGAATACATAAATGTGACTAGGTAAATCAACTTATATCAATTCCCCGGGTCTGCCGTTTTAGAGATTCCCAATGGGCCCTAGTGCATTATTTGGCTCAACCATAAGCCCAGAATAGGGGGAAACCTACTATACTCTGGGGTCTCATTTTCAAAAAAACGATTTTTTTTGGGCCCTTTTCGGGTTTTTGGGGACCCCTAAGGTGCTAAAACTTAATAAACCCCCCAAATAGACCCATTTTGGGAAACCAAACACCCCTTTGGGAATATATCCGGGGTGCTTTTTAGATATAGACCCCACACGTGATTCAAAATTTTTTTTAGCAAAAGGTGTTAAAATTAAAAAACTTTTTTTTCCAATAATTTGCAATTTTAGCAAAAATTTTTTCATATATACAAGGAATCCGGGAAAAAAAAAAAAAAACAAAAAAAATTTGTTAAGCAATTTTTTCCAAGTTGGGCAATACCCTACTTTTGGGGGTGAAATCTTTTTGGGGCGAGGGCATGGCGTATAAGGGAGGGACATATTTGGTTTTGGAACCGTTTTTTGGTGGGGCCATTCGATTTGCAAGCCCCCAAAGTAGAAACAGGCCAAACCCTTTCCCAAAGTCGCCCCATTTTGGTTTCAACACCCAAAAAGGGGTCTCACTAGGGTTTACTATCATTTTGGATAAGGGTGTTCCATATTTTTTTTTTTTACATTGGCAATGAAAATGGGGGAAAAAAAAAAAAAAAAGCAGTTGGTCATTGTTTTTTGAGTTTAATTTTACAGCATTCCTGTGCAGTGTAAAATGAGTATAATTTTACTAGGGGGGTGGTAAAAATTACAATGAATAATTTTATATATTTTTTCTGTTTTATTACTTTTTACCATAAAAAAATACGTTATTAAAAATTGCGTTTTTATGTTGTCCCTGTTCGACAGCCATAACTTTTTTATTTTGCTGGTGCAGAGGTGGGATGGGCTTTTTTTTGGGGGGATGAGTTGAAGTTTTTTTTGGTACCATTTTGCGGGGGATATGTGCAGTTCACTTTTTATTAAGGTTTTTGTGAGATGTTTTGAACAAAATCAGAATCTTTGGGGAGTGTTTTTTATTTTTTTTTTTATAGCGGTCACTGTACGGGAAATATATGAATTTGGTTTCCACAGGGCAACACGTTACAACGATTTCCCAATTTGTAAAATTTTTTTATGTTTTTTATGCTTTTATACAAAAAAAAACACTTTTATCAACCAGGAAAAAACGTTTTTTTCATCGCCATAGTCCCAGAGCCATAACTTTTAAATTTTTCTGTGCTTTTAGCGTTTAGGGGCTTGTTTTTTTTTAAGATGAGTTGACGTTTTTATTTTTCATTTTTGGGGGGACAAGGCTTTTTGATCGCTTTTTTAAAACCATTTTTGGAGGCCAGGGGGAAGAAAATACGCAATCCCAGTAGTGTTTTTTTTTTTTTTATTTTTAACAGGGCTCACCCGCAGTATCCGTAAAATTTGCTTTTCTTTGGGTCGCTAGTTATGGCGAACCCTATTTTAAATTTTTTTTGTTGAAGCACTTTAAAAAAAAAAAAAAAATTTTTTTTTTGGTAAAAAAAATATTTATGATCGCTATTTTTTGGGAAAACTATACATTTTCTTTTTTCCGTAAAAGAGCCATGAGGGACTTTTTTTTTTGCGGGATGAAAGACTTTTAATTGGTACAACTTTGGGGTTTTAGGATTTTTTATCGCTTTTTTATTCATTTTATGTCTGCGGGATTAACAATAATCTTAATTCTGTGATTGTTTTTTTTTTTTTTTTTTTAAAGGCGTTCACCCTAGGGTTTTTTTAAAGGGCGATTTATAGGGAAAAGGGCGTTACGCACGCCGATACCAAATATGGGTATTTATTTATTTTTGATCATTTTGGGGGCATTGGGGTTTGTAAAGGGGAAAAGGGGGGGTGTACGTATTTTTATTTTATTTTTTTATGTTTGTTTTACATGTTTTTTTAACCTTTTTTTTTTAAATTTTTTTTTTTACTTTTTTTACATTTATTTTTACTTTTCCCCCATAGAGGATTTGAATGAGGACTTTTTAAACCTCATTCAATAAATATACATAGCTTGTTGCAGATGGTTCCCATGGTAACGTCTCACTTCCGGGCATGCCCCCGGGCACGGCCGGGGGGTCGTGAGTAAGACAAAACCCCAAGGATTTTCTGCCCTCCGTTGGGGTTCTGTAAGGAGGAGGACTGACGGATCGCCCGACCGTGCATGCGCCGCCGCAAAATGCAGGGGAGCGACTCCCCCTGCCTCTCTTAATTTGGGACCCCATCGTCGCGTAATTAAGGGGTTTAAAGCCCAACCCCCCCCCCCCCGGGAAACGACCGGGGGCGGGGCCCGACGCTGCGGGATTCGCTGTAAAATACAGCTGACACCCCCCGCCGATCCCGGCGAACTCTCTTAGATTTGCACGATCCCAGGGCTATCCACGTCCGGTGGTGAACCCCAAACCACCCGGGCGAAAGGATACCCCAAGGTCCTAGGGGTTTTAAAAAAAAACTTTTAAAAAAAAATTTGTGTACACTGAGCCATAACAGTTTTATTTCTCTGTTGACAGAGCTTTGTGAACCAGCAAACTGTTTGTTGCCCTTTTAAAATTGGTTTTTATATGACCTTTTTGATCACTTTCTATTGCATTTTTTGGCAGGTGGGATGAACAAAAAAATGGCAATTCTTTAGTTCTTTTTTCTAGCATTCACTCCGTGGTATAATGTTACTTACTTGCTTACTACATTTACAATTCACTGCCACTGTCGGGTAGTAGACAAAAAAGGAACTCAAAGTTCAACAAATCCAAAGGTTAAGGTATATTATAAGATCAGTATAAATATCAACATATAGCCTGCACCTCACACAGAAAATAAATATTATAAAGGTCATACAATATGGCCACTTTTTACTGTCATACACGGATTTTGCTTGCCTGCTTTCATGTGTTTCACTTTGGGTTTTTTTTTATTTGTATTCCCCAACGATCCATAAAACTTATGGGAAGAAACGGTAGGGTTTTTTTTGTTCACAGGGTGAGAAGCAGGATGAAGCAAGGTTCATTTTTGTAGGGTGGCCCTTTTTGGGGTGTTTCCTCTGCTAAGGAATAGTTTACCTTCAGGGCTCTTGTAGGGTAAGAAAGAGAAATATTGTATCCAATTGTAGACACCATTTGGGATCTTTTTGGACACCCCACTGAGAAGCCCTTGTTTGGAACCCTTTGGGGGACCACACCTTATCTCCATCTTGAAATCTGGAAAGGTGGTGAGTTCCATTACTTCACCCTTTTCATATATTGTATGACCTTTGTAATATTTATTTTCTGTATTAGAAACAGTCTTAGGCTAGGTTCACACGGTGTATTTGCAGGGTGTAATTACGCCCCGCAATTATGCCGTGTGGCCGGGGGCGGGTGCGGGGGGCTGACACCTCGCCGGCCCATTGACTTGCATTACCAGCGGCGCGTATACGCTGCTAGTAATTCACATGTCAATTATCTCCCCCCGCGGCGGATTCACCGAGCAGGGAGAGGAGACGTAATCCATAGTTCTCTATGAGAACTGTGGATTACCGTAATGACTTGGACGTATTCCAGCCATAATTTGCGCGCTCCGACGCGTAAATACGGACTGAAATACGTCCAATTTTAAGCCGTGTGAACATAGCCTATATGTTGATGTTTATACTGATTTTATAATATACATTTCTTAAAATTTGAGTTTTACGGTAGAATTTATTTAAGCTACTAATTTTTGGCCTCGATTTGTTAATACATATACAGCCTGATTGATGCACGGGTTCAGTTCCTGAGCCTGCACCATCACTGTGCCTTTAAGGGGTTGTCCTATCTCACAAGTTAAGTTCTGAGACCAACTTATACTCAGACAATGGGGAGATGGCTTTCCTTGTATAGTTCTATTAATTTAGTTTTTAATACAATGAGTGCACTTCTAAGACGCGGCAACAAGTTTCAATGTATGATGTAAATGTACATCGTGGAGAGGAGAGGGAAGGGATTAAAGAGGTTGTCTCATGAAACCCCTCTTTAATCAGAAGCTTGTCTGGTAATTTGATTCCCAAGGACCTGAGTTCTCAGCAATCGACTGTAGGAGGAAACCATGTCTTTCATGAATACAGTGTAGACATCAACTGAACAATTGACCATGTAATACATGGTCATGCTGCGTCTTTTATAGAGCTGCTCTTACAGATTTGCTATCCAGTTTTGGTTATTTTTTATAGCCTGTGATATTAACAAGAATATTCAGATTCATTGACTGCAAACAGAGATCTTGAAATTGTGAGAACATCCCTTTAAGAATTGTATTGAATAGATAACAAACTGTATTCTCAATAACCAATAATACTTTTCTAAAAAGAGCAGTTTTTACACATTTGACTGAACTTAACCTAGGTCTCCAGCTCTGAGTCTAGAAAATCTGGTAACTGGTGGCTGCCATGGAGTTTATTTTTCTGTTAACAATTTGTGCCTATGTGAGGTGAAATTTTAGTGTATGTGGAGCACCTGGTGTCGAGACTTCATGCAGCTAGCCACAAAAATACACATAAGACATTAAGAGAAATTTGTATAAGGAAACCTTTTGCTCAGTTATCCAAAATTGGTAAAACAATAACCTTTTCTGTGTCCTTAGGAACAGGTTGATATTTAACATGGACTGCAGCACGCCATCTGTTTTTCCAGAAGAGACTAGTCGTCATTTGTTAGTGATAGCACCTCATACATTACAACTGATCCCCAGAAAGTCTGAAATTAATTATCCAATTCGGGAGAGAGACTTTTTTTTGCCAAACAGTTTTAGAAGAAATATCTCCGTGGGTGGTTTTTTAATGAAATTACATTGGCGTGCATTAACAACCGAGTCTATCAGACTATTAGACAGAGATAAAGCTGGAGCAGCCATGTTGGTCTTTGCGAAAATAGACTACTTGGCAGGCAGAGATACATTTTATTGATTCAAAAAGACACCAAAATAGGCAAAATCACAAATAGGTTAAATGATGCATTGCTGATGGTTGCATCACCTGTCAACACTTACGGTCTAAGAATAGCAAGTGATAAAATGAGATGGCTTCAGTATGAAACTGTGTTGTAAGTGTAAAAGAGGTTATACAAAATAATTCCATAAATCTTCTATTTAGGCGAGTTCTGCCTTGGAGTTCTTTTATCTTAAAAACAACATGAAAATATCATAGATTATTAAAGACCCAAAATAAAATATTACCCCTCTCTGTCTCTATGTGTACCTATATATGTATATACTACCGTTCAAAAGTTTGGGGTCACCCAGACAATTTTGTGTTTTCCCTGAAAACGCATACTTTTATTTATCAAATGAGTTGCAAAATAAATAGAAATATAGTCCAGACATTGACAAAGTTAGAAATAATGATTTTTATTTGAAATAATAATTTTCTACTTCAAACTTTGCTTTCGTCAAAGAATGCTCCCTTTACAGCAATTCCAGCATTGCAGACCTTTGGCATTCTAATAGTTAATTTGCTGAGTTAATCTGGAGAAATTTCACCCCATGCCCCTCCCAGAAGTTGGATTGGCTTGATGGGCACTTTTTACATACCATACGGTCAAACTGCTTCCACAACAGCTCAATGGGGTTGAGATCTGGTGACTGCACTGGTGTGCTTTGAGTTATTGTCCTGTTGCAGGATGAAATTGGCCCAGTCAAGCGCTGTCCACAGGGTATGGCATGGTGTTGCAAAATGGAGTGATAGCCTTCCTTATTCAAAATCCCTTTTACCTTGTACAAATCTCCCACTTTACCAGCACCAAAGCAACCCCAGACCATCACATTACCTCCACCATGAGTGACAGATGGCATCAGGCACTCTTCCAGCATCTTTTCAGTTGTTCTGCGTCTCACAAATGTTCTTCTGTGTGATCCAAACACCTCAAATTCCATTTGTCTGTCCATAACATTTTTTTCCAATATTCCTCTGTCCAATGTCTGTGTTCTTTAGCCCATGTTAATGTTTTCCTTCTATTAGCCAGTCTCAGATATAGCTTTTTCTTTGCAACTCTGCCCTGAAGGCCAGCATCCCGGAGTCGCCTCTTCACTGTAGACGTTGACACTGGCGGGTACTATTTAATTAAGCTGCCAGTTCATGAACTGTGAGGCGTCTATTTCTCAAACTAGAGACTCTAATGTACTTGTCTTGTTGCTCAGCTGTGCAGCGGGGCCTCCCACTTCTCTTTCTTCTCTGGTTAGAGCCTGTTTGTGCTGTCCTCTGAAGGGAGTAGTAAAAACCTTTGTAGGAAAACTTCAGTTTCTTGTCAATTTCTCGCATGGAATAAACTTAATCTCTGAGCACAAGAATAGACTTGTCGAGTTTCACATGAAATTTCTCTTTTTTGGCCATTTTGTGAGTTTAATCGAACCAACAAATGTAATGTTCAAGATTCTCAACTAGCTCAAAGGAAGGTCAGTTTTATAGCTTCTCTAATCAGCAAAACTGTTTTCAGCTGTGCTAACATACTTGCACAAGGGTTTTCAAGATATCCAATAGCTTTCTTACACAGCAAACACAATGTACCATTAGAACACTGAAGTGATGGTTGTTGGAAATGGGCCTATATACACCTATGTAGATATTGCATTACCAACCAGACGTTTGCAGCTAGAATAGTCATTTACCACATTAACAATGTATAGAGTGTGTTTCTGATTCATTTAATGTTAGCTTCATTGAAAAAAACTGTGCTTTTCTTTCAAAAATAAGGACATTTCTAAGTGACCCCAAACTTTTGAACAGTAGTGTGTGTGTGTGTATATATATATATTTATATGTGTGTGTGTGTATATATATATATATATATATGTGTGTGTATGTATATATATATATATATATATATATATATATATATATATATCTATATATATATATATGTGTTTATATATATAGAGAGATAGATAGAATTTAAGAGTAAATATATCTCCAGACATGACATGAAATTCTCATCATATGTTGGTAACATCCCATTCAATCCAAACTGGCAAGCAAATCAAGCCATACTTGTCCATAAACTATGTTATGCGTAATAATGAGAAATGACATAGGGAAAAAGTATTGAACACGCTTATTGAAATTTATTTAATACTTCGTACAAAAATCTTTGTTGGTGATGACAGCCTTAAGACACCTCCTGTATGGAGAAATTAGTCCACCTGCATTGCTCAGGTGGGATTTTGGCCCATTCTTCCACACAAACACTTAAAGGTTTGGTGGGCTCCTTCTATAAACTCTGAGCTTTAGATTTTCTTTTGAATTCAGCTCAGGTGATTGACTGGGCTATTCAAGCAGGTGTATTTTCTTTCTTTGAAACCAATTGAGAGTGTCCTTGGCTGTGTGTTTGGGATAATTGTCTTGCTAAAATGTCCACTCTTGTTTCATCTTCATCATCATGGTAGATGACAGCAGATTTTTATCAAGAAAGTCTCTTTACATTTTTCCATTCATCCTTCCTTCAATTCTATGAAGTTTGCCAGTGCCGTATGCTGAAAAAACATGATGTTCCCACTTCCAAACTTCACTGTTATGATGTTTTTGATATGCAGTGTCTTTTGGCCTCTAAACATGGTGTGTATTATGGCATCCAAAGAGCTCCTGTCATGGTTGGTTTATGGTGAAATGATGATCTTTCCACTTCTGGTTTACAGTCACAACAGTGCACACTGGATGTAACAAATGCCATCAGTATGTTTTGCAACAATAAGGTTGCAAAGGTCTTGAGACAGGTCACTGATTTTACCCATCATGAGATGTTTCTTGTGTGGCACCTTAGTAATGAGACACTTTTTTTATAGGCCATCCATTAAACCAGATGACATTATTTTTCACTAAGTGGCAGGATTGCTTTCTAATTACTGATAGATTTCAGTGGTGTCACGACGTTCCATGGCTTTGTGCACCTATCTTTCTTTCTGTGTTTAATACTTTTTCCCAGTGCCATTCCTCATGATTACATATAACTTAATTTTTGTATATCTATGATTTGATTTCTTTACCTGTGTGGATTGGATGAGTTGTTACCGACATTTTACGTCAATAGCACCTTTAGAAATATATTTACTTAGAAAATTGGTGACATGTTCAATACATATTTCCCCCACTGTATTTGCTTGCATGTGTATATATATATATAATATAATATATATATATATATATATATCACATGCAAGCAATACAGTGGGGGAAATATGTATTGAACATGTTCACCAATTTTCTAATAAATATATTTCTATATAGATAGATAGATAATAGATAGATAGATAGATAGAGAGAGAGATCCATCCACGGCACTCCAAAGTAAATTCAGGCAACAAGGTGGTTTATTCCCCCAAGCTCAATGAGCGACGTTTCAGCTTCCTCACGGAGCCTTTGTCAAGACTTTTTTGACTGTTGTTTCTTATTGGAGTGCTGCTATTTCTTTATTTTATATATATATAAAATATATATATATATCTATATAAAATATAGGTATATATATCTCAGACCACATTAATGTAAACCGTTATGAATGGTCTGATGTGACACCTGCGTGCCTCTCACCTCCCTTAAACTGCTTGGATCTGTGTGGCATTCAGAATCCAATTTAGCAGGGCACTGTTAACAATGCAGCAGTCAGCAGTATGTGATGTAGCCAAAATACGTCCACTTCTTTGCCTTTCTGTGACTCTTCCAGTCACTCTCTCTCTCTGTTGCAACCTACTAATGACATAATGAGACACTTTAAGCTCAGTGGTCACTTCCGTATGGTGTTGTCTTGGTCTCATGATGTCAAAATGTGAACAACATGATGAAGATTACTGTTTAAATCCTGATTCAAATTGATCCCCTAAATGTATTGGGTGTTTCAGGGATCAGACACCTGTTGTAAATTTTGCCATTAAGCTCCTTGTTAGAGAACAACAACTTGTGCAAAATGTACTGAATCTTTAAAAAGTTGGACATGTGCATTCTAAACTTTAGAGATGGTCTTATTTAGTTCATTTAAAAAAAATATTCAAGAAATGTTATGTTCATCCTAAAATATATACCAAAAGCCAAATATACCTAGATTTTTGTGGGTAGTGTATATGTGTTTACATACACCTGGGAAAGAGGTAATGAATGTCTTCTTAGCGAAACTTAGTTGAAATATAGAGGAACTGAAAATGAGTCCGTTTTGTACTACAAGTTCCACTAAATTAGTTGGTTGTCAATGTGGGGCTCTTTGGCGGTTTGCATTCCCAGCATCCTCTGACAAGTAATCTGTAGTTTATAACTAGGCAATTGCATAAATGGCAATTTAATAATATAGCATAAAATAATAATGGTTCGCCCTCTGTTCTGGGCCAGATGACCGATTCAGAGTATTGTATTCAAAAGATATCCCACTCAGCATAAATATTTATGTTTCTGCTCATTGCTTTATTTAAACAACATTATAGACAATTCCACTTATATGTAATAAGATAATTTACACACATTTATTTTTTTTTTCCAGACCGTTTATGACCAGTGGTTTATTACACTTTTCAATATTGTGTACACATCACTTCCTGTGTTAGCAATGGGACTCTTTGATCAGGTATACCCATAATTTGTCACTTTATAGCTTGTTTATTTGAATAAGCATACATTTCCAATGGACCCTAAGAGGAGATACATTTATGTTAAATGATCATTCTTTTTTCCATGACAGTACAACCCTGTTTGTATTGCAGGTTCATGCCATGCAATAAAGTTGTACTCTTCTGTTTTGTATGTACAAGATGAAGACAATTTTATGGTCAAACTGTATGAGAAGATGTGATTATAAAATTATTTTAAATACATATTTATTTAAATATATCAAGCATATTGCAATAATACATGCAGTGTTTACTAATCTACATTATGCATTTTATGTGTTTGTAGGATGTGAATGAGCAAAACTGTATGGACTATACTAAATTGTATGAGCCAGGCCAGCTGAATCTACTATTCAACAAGCGACGTTTTTTTATTTGCGTTTTGCATGGCATTTATACTTCTTTTGCCCTATTCTTTATACCTTTTGGAGCATTTTTTAACACAGCAGGTGAAGATGGGAAACACATAGCGGACTATCAGTCTTTTGCTGTCACTGTTGCTACTAGTCTAGTGATAGTTGTCAGCGTTCAGGTAAGATTTGTGTTTTTTTTGTATTTTTTTATAAATAGATTTTTACATTATGCTGCAAATTGTGTCTGGTTGTCTTAAATTACATTTGTACCAACAACTTTATGCTTGGTTCACATCTGCGGCATAGGTTCCATACAGAACCTCCGTCACAGAGGGGAAAAACTGACGCCATGGGCTCCGCTCACTATGGTCACCCGCGGCACTCGACTGACTCTATTCATTACAATGGCTCCGTTGGGTTTCTGCAGTGGTGTCCATGGTTGAGACGGAAAAAGTAGCACAGACCCCTGCTACTGCTGATATTACCCACATCCCAACTGTTCAATGCCTTCCTGGTCCCATCTAGACAACCAGGAAATTTCACGCCGCCAATCACCATAGTAGTAATGTGCTTCAGCCACTGTGTCTCAGGAAAGTAGCAGAAAGCAGTGAACAGCCAGAACCTAGAGATGGTTAGAATGGTAGAGAGGATGAGGGAGATAATTAAATTCTCCTGACAACTTCTTTAACGACTATTTTTGGCTTTTGGTTTTCATTCTTTTCTTATCCACCTTCCAGGAGCCATACTTTTTTTTTTTTTTCTGTCGATAGTTATATAAGGACGGTTTTTGCAAAATGACTTGTAGTTTTTATTGGTGCTATCTTATTGTTTTTTTTATATATGTGATGAATGAAAGTGGTAGAGAGTTGATTTTTCAATTTTGTATATTTCTGAAATCATTTTTAATTTTTTTTTTTTTTTTTATTTTAACAATCATTTTTATTACCCCCATGAAATTGCAGATACTGTATACTGCAATACTTATGTAATCATTTTATGGACAAATGGCATAGTATAATAGAAGTACAGTCATGGCTAACTTTGGAGCCTTCACTGGACCCCCAGCAGTCATAGCAACTGAACGACATCCTATGTTTGCATGTGGGGGCTAATCATATGGTGTGAAAAGGCGCCACACCCATTTTCAATGGCTTAGGGTGCTTTCACACGGTGCGTTTTTGGTGCGTTTTTGATGTGTTTTTGATGCAGTTTTTGGATGCGTTTTTTGTGCAGAAAGACACAGCAATTAATGATATACATTGTTGCACAATAAACGCATCCAAAAAAAAGGCATCAAAAACGCACCGTGTGAAAGCCCCCTTAGATTCCACAGGCATGTTAACTGAAGCACCTAAGTAGTTAAAGAGCCAGGATTAGAGATGTCTCCAATTCCGGCTGCTGGTAGCAGTTGCTGGCTTTAGTTAACAGCGGCACCTGTTGTATATTGAGCGGGCTAAGATCCTGAGCCCAGTCCGTAAAACTTTTAAAAAAAAATTGCAATAAAATGCTTTACTACCACACACAAAGTATTAATGCAAAAGCAGGAAGTGTGAAAACAGTCTAATGCTCTGTAGGGTTTTCTACAAGTTGCCAACATGTCTAATGTGGTTTTCTTGTCACTAACATTTGCAGCAACAATTCACAATGTGTAAAGGTACTGTATTTCTTAAAGGGGTTGTTACATCTTGTAACTTTGGGTTTGAGGCCAATGGCACTTGCTCAGCTGTATTTGAAACTCTAATAGAAATGAATGGGGGAGAACTGCACAAGCATGGCTATCTCTCTCAGTGGGGAGATAGTTTCCTAAAATAATGTAATTATGAGAACTGTTAGGTGCAGAAGTGAGCCAGTTTTTTATTAAAGCAATAATTCAGTTCAATCCCTTTGATTTCCTACCAGCAGACTACAAATTCATTTCTAGCAACATTTTTTCTAAGTGATACATTAGCACAATACCTCTTTAGACATGTAATGTGGTATGATTGCATTTACAGATTAGCCTGGACACCAGCTATTGGACAGCAATTAACCATTTCTTCATCTGGGGCAGCTTGGCTGTGTACTTCTCTATCTTATTTGCCATGCATGGGGATGGAATTTTTGATATTTTTTCCCAGTCACTTCCCTTTTGTAGGTAAGTTTAATGAGTGTTTTTTATCCCGGTTGTATGTAGTTTAAGGCAAGTTATTTTTTTTTATTTATTTCTAAATAACGCATAACCCATTGATGTCTGTATTCTTGTTGAAAACGCACAAACCGCTCGCTTACATTTCCCTTTAATTGGTTAAAACTGGGTAATATCTTTACCCAGAACTAAATAGTTTTCTTTTTATATAATTATAAGATTATATTTGCTGTTATTTGCCACTCAGACATTTATAATTCTTTCAGATGGTCAATTTATTTTAAATCTGATTAAAGTAATGCTTTTTTTTTTTTTTTTGCTGTAATAGGGCCATTGACAGAATTATTAATGTTTGTGCAACAATTCTCAAGAAATGCAATGTTTTTCTTTCTTTATTTGATATTGTTTTTAAGTCTCCAACATATCTTGCAACATTGTACATAGATTGTCACCCTG
The DNA here is from genome assembly GCA_025379985.1 of Phyllomedusa bahiana. Classification (NCBI taxonomy): domain Eukaryota; kingdom Metazoa; phylum Chordata; class Amphibia; order Anura; family Hylidae; genus Phyllomedusa; species Phyllomedusa bahiana. The sequence goes on from JAODAL010008948.1 coordinate 71,715, forward strand.
TCACATGGTCTTAGGTTAATTGCTGTTTTGGGAAATTGGCCCATCAGTATGTTTTGGAGTGTGGGGAAAAAAACAGAAAATCTCAAGCAAACATAGAAAGAACATGCAAACTACATGCAGATGATGTATTTGGTCAAATTCATAGCCGGGGCCCCAACAAAGCAAGTCACCTTTGCTAGCCAGAGAGCCATCATGTTGTTAAATGGTTCCTTACCAGTATCAGTTGCATGGTTAGTTGATTGTGCAGCAGAGTGTTACTTTATTTAATTGCCAGAAGGACTGAATTTAAGAGCAGTATTAGGGTTACCTTTTTTAGTTATGCACAACCCTATTTACATGTAAGTAAATGTTTGTAGGCAGAAATGTGGTTACGTCTGATTATGGTGCAATTGCTATTGCCATACATATTTGTAATACACAGTCGAGCAACATTTTTATGACCACCAGCTAATATCTAGAGTAACTGCCGTGTGCAGCATAGAAAGCGGCTGGATGCCCTGGGAGTGAATCAATAAGGTCCTGGTTGGTTGTCACAGGTCTTTGGAGCCATGCTGACTGCATCCTATAGCTGCTGAAGGGTGTGACTGGAAAGGATCCATAGATCAAACACGACAGTCAAAGTTGTCCCACAGATGCTCAAATTGGTTAAAGTCTGGGGAGTTAGAGGGCAGGGTAGTACTTGGAACTTTTAGCCATGCTCTTCCAAACAATCTTGGACGTTTCTAGCTGTGTGACATGTGACGTTGTTTTGCAAGAAGATCCTCCCACCACAGGGAAGACGACCATCATGTATGGGTGTACGTGATCTGCAAATCAGTTGATTGTTTTCCAGATGGATGACTTGGCCTAAAGAATGGCATGAAAACATGTCCCATGTATGTAGGTGTAGTGCTGCACCCAGATTAGAGGTTCTGGTGCTTTGTTTCAGGATAACCAATCTATATAGACATATAATAGAAAACTATGGTACTCCATTGAGATAGTATTGGAAAATGCCAAAGTCTTTATTTTACATTAAAGGCAATTCAACATAGTATAATTTTCCAACTATAACAAGTGTCATAAAGAAATGCGTAATTCCAGACTAGAAGATGCCTATCCAGAAATGTGTCTCCAGTGTCCATGCCCCTATTTCGCACCCCACCAGATGCTTATTGAAGTTGGCTTAATGAGATCCAAAACATCATCTTGTCTGGAATTACGCATTTCTTTATGACACTTGTTATAGTTGGAGAATATAGTTGTTCGGCTCGCTTTAAAGGGGTCCTTTTACATTGGTTATTCCCCCCATAATCTATGTGACAGGTTCTCTTTAAATGTAAAATAAAGACTTTTTCCAAAACTATTTTAATAGAGTCCTGTGAAAACATTTTACAGACCATGCTGCTTCCCTCCCTGTGTTTTCACAGTTAGGCCATGTTCACACGGCTTATTTTGACGTGGTTTTGGACGAGGTTTTCAGAGCGTTTCCTCACCCAAAACAGAGTCCAAAACGCCTCCAAAATGCCCCCAGTTCATTTAATTGATTCCTATGTAAAACCTCGTTGTAGTTCACACAGGAGGAGGTTTTTACACGCTTCTTTGGAAGTACTGAAAAAGAAGTGTCATGTCAATTCTTGAGGCGTGTTTTAGGTGCGGTTTTTGGTGTGTTTTTTCAGCGCGGTTTTCAGCACAGTTTTTGTCCTGGCTATTAATTTGTATGGGTGAAAGCCTCATGCAAAACCTCGCCGAGAAACACCTCCAAAACCTCTTCTGAAGAAGCGTGTTTCAGGCGAGGCTCTCGGCGAGGTTTTGGGAGCGTAAGCGCTCCGAAAACCTCATCCAAAACCATGTCAACATAAGCCATGTGAACATACCGTAAGGTTGTAGGGTGTGTTTTTTCTTATGTTCTTTGCATGACACGCCAATGTCCATCTATTCAATATAGCAGAAAACATGACACATCAGAAAAGGCAACCATTTGCCAATTAGCAGAGGACTAATTCCAATACTGGTGTGAAAATTGAAGCCTTTTCTGCCAATGCAACTTCATTAGCAGAGGTGCAGTGACCATCTGCTTTGGAGCCCCATATGCAGTAGGATTCACTGAACTGTTTTGGAAACACATCTGGTAGCCCCCTGGTTTATTTTGCTGCTCCACTTCAGCGTGTCGGTCTGCCCTTTGCACCATCATAGTCAATGCTCACCTCTCACATCAAGGGCATGTGGTGCTTTGCAGTTTCCACATTTATTTGTATTGGTGCAGTTTGTCCACTCCCTATACACAGCAGCACGCAATCAGTTCAGAAACTGTGCAGTTTCAGAAATACTGATGACATTGGCTCAAAAGCCAATAATCATCCTTTTTTGTAACTTTGATAAAGCAACCCTATTTCTCGTGACCGCAATGAGAGATATGTGTGCACACAGTCTATCACACACCCTATATGCCTACTAAGCCAACTAATGACACGTGTCTGTCTTATCGAGAGATATGCACTGCCAATGTCGAAAGTATGAAGTTGTCATAATAATATGGCTCAACCGTGTATACAGTATATACTTAACATATACATTAGTAATTTACCAAAAATCTAGTTCATAAAGTACAAATGTTGTGAAGTTTTATTGGGAAGGGTATGTGTTAAGTGTATTTTAACATTCATTTGATAGTCCTTTTCCCACCTACCCTGATGTTAAAGCACATGTTTACTGATCGTGTAAATCTATTGTTTCCATTTTATTTTTTCAACAGGAAATGCTAGAAATTCCCTTAGTCAAAAAAGTGTTTGGTTAGTAATATTCCTGACCACTGTGATTTGTGTTATGCCTGTGCTGACTTTCCGCTTCTTGAAGGTGGATTTAAGACCAACACTCAGTGATAAGGTAAATAACAGAGTATCTGTATTACTTGTATTACCAAATTCGTTGAATTTCACCTATGTTACCTATGAACAACCCTTGTTTAAAAATAAATGGATGTTAAAAGGCTTTTCTAAGACTTTTAAAAACCTTCCTACCACCTCCTACTGTTCTAAACTAGAAGAATAACCCATATTTGCGTCTCCAGTCACCACTGTTCCAGTGGTGCCAGTGGTGGAGCCAGGGCTCCAATGTTTCTTCCTGGTTCATTACTGAAGATGTCACTTTTATTGATCACATGATGCCACAACCAATCTGTATGTACAGCATGTGACCAAAGAGGTTAGTGATTGGCTGCAGCATCATGAGATCCATGAACATGATGTCATTATTGAGAAGAGGAGAACACTGGAGCTCTGGAACAGTGGTGATGGCAGAGGTAAGTATGAGTTAAGTTACTACCTAAACAGAGTGGGAGGTCATAGGCTAGATCCAGACAGCAAAGTAAAAACGGCGTCCAAAATCCGACAGCATTTTCACTTTGCTGGACCGCACGGCCATTTCTTTGTGCGTGGTTTTTGCTCAAAACCAGCGGCCCAGTACGTTAGGGCTGCAGGAATCTGACGTCGGAATATAGAACATGTTCTATATTCCGACGGTTGTTTTTTGTTTTCGGAAAACTTCAGTAAAAAATCTGTGCTGTATAGGCTACACAGAGCACGGTACGGTTATTTTTTCAAAAAAATAACCAAAATCCTGTGGTGTGTAGACTTAACCTTAGGGAGACTGTTAACCTCTTACCGACATTGGACGTATGAGTATGTCCTAATGCCGGTAAGGGACTCTGTAGTCTATATAACCGTCGGGTGCTAGCTGCTAAGTGCAGCTAACACTCGTCAGTTACAGCGCGGGATGGTGACATCGTCATCCCGTGCTGTTTAACCCCTTAGACGCTGCAGCATCTAAATCAGTGAGTACCCTAGGGGGACTCGAACTCGAAGTAAAAAAAAAATGTTTTAAAGTGTAAAAAAATTAAAAGTTCAAATCACCCTCCCTTTTGCCATTTTAGAAATAAAATAATAAAAAAGTTACACATATTTGTTATTGCCGCATCTGAAAAAGTCCGATCTATGAAAATATAACAACATTTAGTCCGTACGCTGAACACTGTAGAAGAATAAAAATTCCAAACGCTAAAATTGCTTTTTTTTGGTCATTTTACATGCTATAAAAATTCGAATACATTTAATCAAAAAAGACACATATTCCAAACTGGTAGCAATAAAAAGTAGACTTCAGCCTGCAAAAAATGCCCCCTCATTCAAGTGTTAGTACAAAAAAGTTATTGGAAAATGGCGCGGCCATGCAACTTTCAAAAATAGACAAAGTTTGGAATATTTTTACAGTACCAAAACATAACGAAAACCATACATGTTTGGTATTGCCGGATTAATATCAACCTGTAGAATACAGATAACACATCATTTTTACCGAAGACCGAACGCCCTAAAAGCAAAACACCATCAAACATGGCACAAGTACATTTTTTTTTTCACCTTATGTCCCACTTCGAATTTTTTTGTGGTTTACCAGTATATTCTATGGTAATATGAATGACACCATTAGAAAGTACATCTTGTCCTGCAAAATAAAAGCTTCCATATTTCTATGTAGGTGAAAGAATAAAAAAGTTATGGTTCTGGGAAAGCGGAAAGGGAAAAACGAACATGACATTAAGGGGTTAAAGGTCTTGGAAAACCTCTTTAACTATGTTGTTTAATCACATTGCAATATATCTTATACAACTTTTTAATATACTTTGTTACAATTCTTCACCTTTTATAAGATGTTTATTTGCAGCTACGCTATGTCTACATGGCAATAGACAAAAAACGACCTGAAAACCAAATACTATAAAAACGTTCATAAAGCTGAGGTTTTTGTCCACTGCCTGTTAAAAGCTGCTGAAAAAAACTTAAAGGGGTTGTCTCACTACAAGGATTGCTTTTTATGTTAAAGATCTTGCAAAAACAAGTCACTTTGCAGTATATATCCATTAACAGTGTCCTACCTATTCTGAGATATCTCCTCTTTTATGGGCTGCATCAGCTCATCAGGTCACAATAGCTACAGACCTGTTTGATCTATCCTGATAGGCTGCCAGCACTGGTTGCTCTAGCTACAGACCTGGCTTCTACTGCAGCCTAGTGGAAGCCAGTAAACACGCTCCTGAATTCAAAATGAAACCAATAAAACATGACTGAAGTAAGATGAATCAATGTAGTGAGACAACCGCTTTAAGTTTTGCGTTTTTTGGCACTTTTTTTTTGCAGAAATTTACAGCATTAGATTTGCTGTGTATTTCTGCAAAAAACGCACCAAAAACTTTACTTTACTTTACTCAGTCGTTTTTTGCAACAGGTTTCAAAAAACAACCAGCAAATAAAATGACCAGAAAAAAGACGTTCTGTGGAGACAGCAGGAAGTTTTTACTATACAAGTCTATGGGAACTTGTTTCAGTCGTTTTTTCAACGTCTTTTGAAAACGCTGTGTGCAGTGGAGACATAGCCTTAGTGAATAAGAACACTTGATTACATTCAGAGGCAGCAACCTGGTACACACCTAGTTTCTGCTGTCAGCCGAGAACTGGATGCATTTGCCTCCACACTTTGCAATACATTGTGAACTCCAAAACGATGCATTGCATTACAAACTACCATAGTGATTTGTGCAGCTGATGTATGGTGAAACCTTGGGATTGAACTGTTTCGAAACGCATTAAATGTTGTACTCAACGCATTCTTGTACTCAACAAATAGTCTTGGTATTTGTTTGCTTAATATTCAATCTGCTGTGTTAGTCTCCGTTTAGCTCCTGCCCAGTGAAGCTAGTTCAATCTTGTTTCATGAACTCCTTTGTCACTTTTGTAGTGTTGAAGGCCTGTCAAAGACACTGGGCCTTATTTATGAAGACCAACTAAGGGCATGTCCCCACTGCACTTGTTATCGTCCGGTTTTTCAGACTGTATGTGGTTTTGCAGACCGCCTGAAAAACTGGCCGAAAATGAGCAGAACGGCAAAACATTGTGAATGTACATTCTTCTGTCCGGTTTCTGGACGGAATATGTGCATCTATATATGAAGGGGAAAGGCCTTTCACCACTCATCGCGGAGAAAAGTCGTCGTCCCCCGTCCCCCCCTGCGGCGGTGGGGAAGGCCTCAAAACAGTGCAAATACCGGTCGCATAACCAACCGGTATTTGTCACTTGCCATGCAAACGGCCCCTAAGTGTTAGACTGTCCTGGTTGCCCATGAGCTCAGAGCTCAGCTTTCATTTGTACAGAGCAGTAAAAAAAAATATATATAAGGACAGTGCAACAAGGACAGTCTTACACTTAGTTTATGTAAATGAAGCTCAGGAAAAATATGCTAAAGCATTTTAGTCTTCTTGCTGTGCCAGAATTGCATATTCAAGCACTTATCTGCAAAACAACATTAAAAACACATAGGACATAAATGATAAATAAAATACACACCCCATTAATGCATATAAAGCCTTATAAAATGTGGATTTAATTTACATTATTCCTTATCCAAAATATGTATTTGGTTCTCCACCTGTTTGGTACTTTAATCTGCCTTCTGGGATGAATTAATGACAAGTGCCAAGGTATATTGCTCATGCTTTGCCTAGACTTCTATGGTATTGACTTCTCAGCAGAGAGCAGGACTACATGTCTTCAGATTCGAGAGAGAATATTACTAAATAGTGGAACATCTCATTCATATAAAGGATAATACCCAGCAAGGGTATGTCAATACAATGGATTTGGACGCTGAATCCACGTCAGAATCGGCATCCAACTCTGACTGCAATCTGCCTCATTGTTTGTAATAAAAAATCTCCATTGCGGTGCACATCATGCTGATTTTGTTTTTCAGTGCTGAAAAAGAACTAACATGTTATTTGGTGCTGAAAATCTGCTTCTGAAACCAGCATCAAATGCAAGTCCAAAATTCGCATTTAGGTTATGTCTACACTGAACCGGACAAAAAAACGGCCTGAAAGCGGCCGTTTTTTCTCCGATGCAGGACCGCGGCTTTTGTCACGCTTTGTGCAAAAACTGCGGTCACTTCTCATTTTCCTGACGTCGCCCATACAATTGTATTGTATGCGAAGATGGCAAGAAAACGAGGAGCGCCGGCGTATTATATAACATGTTGTATAATACACCGGTGCCGAACGACGAGCAGAGGAAAGGCGAGCTGTGGAGACTACAGGTAGTCTTTTCTATTGCCGTCAATGGTGCCACAGGAACGATCGTATCTTCGGCGCTTTTAAAAAACAAAAAGCGCCGAAGATACAATCATTTTCATGTGCAGTGTAGACATAGCCTTCCTGGTGCGGATTTTAGGCGCAGATTTCACTCATTCAGTGAACCTCATTCAGCACTCAAAATCAGTATTGTGAACCTACCAAGAAAACCAATACACACCAGCAGTTTTCCTATTCACCTCTATCAGGCCCTACAGTGGCATGCTGTATCAAGATGCCATGTTTGTGAATATCACTGTATTTATATGGATTTATCCTATGCAACTCCAGTTAGGATCCAGCTTATTTTTTGACTTGAAGATCTATGCTATCTTGAGCGGTATTTTTGAGATGAGAATTTCTTTTTTCAGCATGACTGTGTCCTATACATTAGTATTAAACAGCTGGCATATACATTTTTGCATGTTATTTCCACTTTCTAAAACACTTTTTTTATTATTATAATACTTTTGGCTATCTTTATACATATCAAGCAGCCTCTAACTTTCACAGGACACTTTTGAGCTTAGTACACATAATAGGGAGAGTTGTCTCAAGGATAACGTCAAATAAAATGTTTAGCCAGCATTAGAATGCATTGTCAATAATGCAAGAGGCTATGTGTGTGCCAGCTAACCAACATATACTCAAAAAAAGGAGACTGGTCAAATCTTTTTTAGCGTTTCCAATTTTCTTTTTCCTTTAAAGGTTCGATACTTGCAGCAGGCTAAAAAGAAACGGAAACCATTGGCGAACCACATGCGCAGGGTGCATAGAACTAGCTCAAGAAGATCGGGATATGCTTTTGCTCATCAGGAAGGCTACGGTGAACTTATTACTTCTGGTAAAAACATGCGGTTAAATGAGCCTCAATCTTCATCAGGTTTAGCAAGAACAATGCTGAGCAGCACAAGCTGGATAGAAAATCTACGAAAGAAGACAGCAGAGAATTTCAATAGCTTCAGTAGTGACAAGATTTCTAAATTATAATTAATATGGAACCATAACCGAGACTTTTTTTTGTGTGTTTTATTTTTTTATTAACTTTAAGTTGTGGCCATATTTTTTTGCACTGTGTTACTCAACACCAAAGGGAGATGATGTGCATCTTCTAAAAACGGAACCTGTCCCAACTGAACCTGGAATGTCGTCTTTCCTAATATAAAACACTGTTCAGGAAAAGGACCCATCGAGAAATTTTGACACCTTTCCAAACGCCTTTCCGAGTTATTTTGAAACTTCATACTGTGATACAGGACAATAAGGCAGACTTGTCATTTTCTGACCAACAACTGTTTAAACAGGTTTCTTATTGAATGTCATGGGCTTTTGCTTTGAAATGTTTTAGGGTTATAATTGTATAGTTAAGATACACAGTTTTAGATAGACACATTTTTCTAACGTCAAAACCAATATGTGCAGTTTCTCCATTCATAGAGCATTTTCCAAGATAGTAACTACATAGTATATTTAACTTCTAGAAAAGATACCTTCATACTTAGGGTTTATTCAACCTATATTTTATTTCTTTACAAACAGCTGATAATCACTTACAATAACAAAAAAGTAAGACAGTAAGAATGTCTTTCTCCTTATCACTGGAGCCTAGTAAGCAGAGACTGTTCGAGTACAAGTGAAGTAGCAGGGGATTGGTAAGATGAGTTTTCCTTCTTTTTTATTTTATGCAGTCTTTTGTTGTTTGATACAGTAGGATTATTGGCTGTTTGTAAAAAAAAAATTGTGTTGTATAATCACTTTCAGGAGAGTATTGACTTGCTAAACAAAATGCTGCTACTATTGATCAGAAGGAAGTCTATTGAGCTTAGCTTTCGCTGAGAATTGATTGGAGCCATCATTAGCGTCTATGTAAATCGAATGCTTAAAAGGTTTGTCTCACTACTAGGATTGCTTTTTATGTTAAAGATCTTGCAAAATCAAGTCACTTTGCAATATATGTCCATTAACAGTATTCTACGTATTCTGAGATATCCCCTCTTGTAAGGCCCGCATCAGCTCCTCAGGTCGCTATAGCTACAGACCTGTTCAATCTCTCCTGATAGGCTGCCAACACTGGTTGCTATAGCTACAGACTTGGCTTCTAATGCAGTCTAGTAGAAGCCAGTAAGTGCCCTTGAATTCAAAATAAAACCAAGAAAACAGGACTGAGGTAATATGAATCAATGTAGTGAGACAACCTCTTTAAGCGTTCTGTATTTTTTAGCAAGTCATTGTCCCAGTTTCGTTCTTGTTTTGATGACTTTTAGAGAGCAATCTATAACTTTGGTGTGGCCACTGTTTAATGTGTGTGATAAAGCAGATTACAATTCAGAGTTCTATTCCATATGAAACTGATCACATTCCTTCTTATATAAGATGAATGTTTATTTTCCATTTTAGACTTTTTTTTACATTGTTTGCAATGTCTATCAGAGGTTTCTGTCAGGAGGATTTCCCAATAGAAAGCTCAGATGCATATGTTTCACGGACCCTACTGAGTGGCATCCATCACCCATAGGCTCTGATGTTTAAAAAAAGGAAAGAAACATATCATACGGTACACATTTTTACCGGCTCCGTATAGAATAGAACAGTTTTCAGTGCTATTTCATACAGCAAAAAAGTAACTATCATGTTGTATATTGGCTGAACAGAAGCCAAAAGGACACTCTTTTGACTTTTGTCTGGGAAAAAAATGCCTGTGGATGTGTTTAACACATGCACCAAGTAACAGACCACAGAAACGCAGTGTGAAAAGAGCCTTAGCCTTTTCAGCATTATGAATGTAACAACAGGTGCCATGACTATACATCAGGTTATTAACCATGTGGAGTGAACTAATCCTCTATACAACTTTCATGATCTAAATTCTGCAGGAGTTGCAAGAAACTGTCAATCAGTCTGTTTAGTGCTGGGTACTTTGTCATGTACTGTGTTTGTTCCACACAGAAATATTGCATTATCTTTGTATTTTCATCAATGAAACCATTTTCTCAGGGGATATTCATTAATATCATATCTGCTCGTCTGGTTACATTTTTGTTTCAATTTCCACTTTGCTTCTCCATTTGTAAGTTTCTTGAGATGTCAATAAGACTTGTCATAAAAGTCATGGAATTTTGCCAGTAGGCACACCCCCTTAATTTTAATAATGTGCAGCTACTTTATTAGCTGAGAAGTAGCAGTGTATGTTTAGTTGCCCATCAATAAAATATATTAGAAATAGGAACAATGCTCACTCCATAATAAGACACTCTTTTACAGATCATATGTGTCATAAAAGTTAATTAGGAAATGGTTTTAGGCATGATGTGCTTCTACCAACATATTAGTTCAGAAGCTGGCTGTCTCTTGTAGAGATAGATGGCATCCAAGCACAAAAAGAAAAAATATTGGATATTTAGAACAAAAAATAAAGATAAATAGGTGTAGTGTTAAATTAGCCAATTATTTTGTTGCTTTTATTTTCTAAATTGAACTAAAATAGTAATTAGAATTGAATCGTCTGCATTGAGGTATCACTGTTTTTTGTGTGTGTTTTTTTGTATACTTTGCACTGTGTTTGATGTTTAAAAGTTAATTCAAAACTTACCAATGCTGCACCATGTACTTGGCTTAGCAGTAATGCAAAAAACAGCCTATATAATATGCATATGTGAATATCAAAAATATGACACTGAGGGAGATGTGTCAAAACTGGTGCACAAGAGGAATAGAGTGGTTTGCATTGGCAACCAGTTAGATTCCACTTCATGTTTCACAGGCCCTTTAAACAATGAATGCAGCAATCGGATTGGTTGTTTGAGGCAACAACATTTTTCCTTTGCACTAGTTTTGATATGTGTCCCCAAGTATGGTCTATACTTGTGTTGACATTGACCAGATGCATTTTATCCAGTGTATCCAACACAACAATGAAACTAGATGACCAGAAATATGGGCCTTTCACTGTAACTGTAGATAATCTGAGAACATTATAGAACTTGCTTTCATTGTTCTTGTGTAAAAACTGCGTAAATATGCATTGAAAGCTAAAAAGTGCTATTTTACCCTAAGTATGCCTTTATTGCATGGGGCAGCAGGGTTTTGTAATTAGAAGCACCAAACCCCCTGCTAGGGTTGAAGTGTAAGACATTTTCCGGTGTTGCCTTTCACTCACTGTTATATTGGGATGCTTTATAATATTGTATTGCAAAGCACTGCTTCATATATAATGGGTAGCTGCTAACCTGCCCCTAGGGCCAAGCACTACAGAAGGTATTGGACAGCTTTTTTTCATTGTGCAAGTTACTAATGTTCAATCAATTAATTGTTAAACTGCAGGCCAGAGGACAATGTCGGCCCTAAGTTCTTACAATTTTATGGCTTTCCCTCAGATAGTACCACAGTTTATTTTAACAGCCTGGGGTCAAGCTTTTACAGTCAGAGGTTCTACGATTTTATGGCCGTTGATGCCAGCCAGTAGCCAGTGATAAATTGTCCGACAGTACTTTAAGACCACAATAAGGTATATCCAAGTAATGTGTATGTGAAATGTAAGCGTTGGGATGTGCACATTTTATGGAGTAGTGTAATGGTTTATATTCAGGTGTAAAGTTACAAATCACAGACCTTTTCACTACCATTAAATTGACAGATTCCTATTTTCCAGAAAACTAACACCACCCATTTCATTATCTGTAAATATTGCTTTACTATTTACTTCGTTATCATAGAGGAAACCAGTTTGTATCCTGAGGAAACCTTGAACCAGGTCTCAAGGTTCTGGTGACCTCACCAAGGTAGGATAGCAAATGTCAGTGATATAACTTAGACAATGCCATCACTTTCAAATATCTGCTGATCTTCCTGAATATTATGTTGAGTTTCGTAGTACGAGTGCTAGATTATATTTATGTTACAAAACACATAATTGCCTTGTGTTACGGATCAGGAATAAACACTGGCTATCTGGCTGCAGACACTATTATGGGAAATTGTCTATTTGGCCTTGAAGTACTTACGTATTGACTTCCTTTAATTCACGGTTTTCACATGTTGCATTTTATTATTTATTTCTGCTGCTCTTGAGGAGGACCTATAGATTTAGATCTCATTTATACTCTGATGTAGAAAGAGGTGATAGAATACTGCTGCAGTTTTGCTATAATGTTTTGCAACAGACAGTGAGTGGGTGCAGAGGAAAGCAGTTCTCTTCAAACTGTTAGGCCGTGTTCACACGGCTTATTCTGCCGCGTATTGGCGCCGTACTGCGCGCCGGATTTGCGCTGCAGTACGGCGCCAATCCGCGGCAGCAATTACGGTAATACACTGCTCTCATAGAGAACAGTGGAATCCGTCGCTCCTCCCCGCTCGGCAAATCCGCCGCGGGGGGAGAAAGGGACATGCACATTATTTACAGCGCGTACGCGCCGTAAACAATGCATTGTCTATGGGGCCGGGAGCGGCGCTCCGGCCCCGCCCCTGTCCCGCCCCTTATTCACGGCGGATTTGTGCGCTCAATACAGCGCACAAATCCATCGGGAATAAGCCGTGTGAACACGGCCTTAACAGTACAATGGACTCTCCTGCATTCACTAGAACACCAACGTTGTTAACCTCCAGATATTTGCATATGAGGGTATTTCTCCACACAGTTGTTGTCTGTCTGCATCAGCAATGAACACACACATGGGTCTAATATGCAGTCAACATAGAATATGGAAATGTAAAATGGTCCAATGCATATCCAAGTCTTTAGTTGTGCTTTGTCAGTGTACATTTGTTTGATATTTTCTATTGTAATGTTTGAAAACAGCTGAGAAATACTGCTGGAAAACAGAAATTATTATGTTAATTGTTTTCTACCGTCTTGGTTTTGTTTGCTAAATGCCTTTATCCCATTTTCATGTTTGAAAATCGAAATTCCTGATATAATGTAATCCATTTTGTATTTACAGAAGGCAAAATGCAATTTATGAAACATAAATAGATCTATATATATATATGAATATTTAGAAAAGTCAATCTTATTTTAGGTATAGATTAGTTTAGATTTCTATAAAATGTCTGGGCTTTTGTTATGTGCAATAGAGAAGTTAAAATTGTCTGTGAGCATGATGTCATACCAAAGAGTTAGCACTCTATTGTAAAATAAGGTTTACATATGTACATAGTGTTCCATAATTTATTTAAGTGCTTTATATACAAAATATTTTCTATAAATATACCATTTCTAAGTAATTAAATGTATTTTGTGCTTTATTTCCTTTTGTCGAGTTTGATACATTACTTAGTATGTACCAATGGCAATATTTTCACTCTAATGTTGTTAATTTGATTTTATTTTTTGGAGTCGGGGGAATATGGCTACTGAAAATGGGCAAATCTATATGATCTTTAAATCGCTGCACAGTGTGTCCCATTATTAACAGAAATACATAATCAGAATGGAAACAATTACATATGATGGGTAGATTTAGAATACAGAAAAAATACATAACAAAATATTTAAAATCTTGCCATGGAATCTACAGACTCTTCTGAGTGAATTGGGTTCTTATAATGCAAAATAATTTACTCTTGTTAAATCAGGCAGAACATAAGTTTTCAATTGGATAAAAAAATGCTCTGGTTTTTAAGTATTACTGTTATATACTTGTTTTAGGAAGGGAAACATCTCTCCTTAAGCAGAGCACCGAACGAACGGCGTGTAAAGATTTGTTTTGCCTTTTTGCACTCTAAGAAGCATCTGCATTATGGGAAAAGGGCTGAGAAGTCCACAGCGCCCTCTGTTGGATGTAACAAATCCTCACTTTGCTTTTGATCTACTAGGTCTTGAGAAAGCAAAAAGGATTTTAGCCAAGCCAGTATCTCTCATCTGCAGACAACGCTGTTTCGGGATTTTCGTCCCTCATCAGTGCAGAGCGATACTAGTTGGCTGTGTGGGAGGCATCAGGCGGCTCAGGAAGGAAGATCTCTCCTTAAGGAAAGCACCGAACGAACGGCGTGTAGAGATTTGTTTTGCCTTTTCGTACTCTACGAAGCATCTGCATATCACAAGGCATTATGGGAAAAGGGCTGAGAAGCCCACAGCGCTCTCTGTTGGATGTAACAAATCCTCAATTTGCTTTTGACCTACTAGTTTTGGCATCCTTCATGGTTCTTTTCATTTCTCCTTTAAAACAACCACCTAAAATGATCACTGTTGATTAGAAGAAGCCACTTATAATGAGCTCTTACTGACCTGCTTGCATAACAGCAAAAGTCACTCCACTGCCCATGTACAAGAGGACTCATGGTGATAGGACCTAAGACCAGACCTTTCTCTAGCTGTAATCTACAATAAGTATGGTAATCACATTGCCCATACTATGTAGTGGTCTGAGTTCCCTGGACATTTATGTCTCCATGTTTCATGGCTGGTTTTGTGAAGGGTGCGTGCAATTAAAAAATTAAACATTGAGCTTTACAGATGGAAGGAACTGATCTGAATGACTGAAGGGATTGTACTATATTGTAATATCCTCTCGGAGTCCAGCTTGCAGTTCACCATGAACCGACTTCAGAGAATGGTCACGCTTCTGCAGCTCTACCACATTGATTTCTATGGGAGTACTGAATATAGCTGAGCACACTAGCTTGGCTTTATTCAGAACTTCAATAGAAATTAACAGGAAGAGCTGCACAAGCAGGGCCATATCCCCAATTTCTACGTTTGACACGTAACCAGCTATGAGGTAGCCTCGGAGAGGATATTACAAGATGGAACAATCCTTTTAATCAGTAATGTCAGACCTTATTACCTGAGGTTGTTACAAGCCTCTGTTGCAAATTTTATTACTTTTGATAGGAAGGAAATGCTTTTGTGTATCAAAATGACAGAAACCCGGATGAAAAGTCAATGGGGTCGGGTGTCATTGATATCTGTTGTACTATATATTTGGCACTGCATCGAGTGTTATAAATTGGAGCCTGTAAGGGGCCGTTCACACAGTTTACGGAGAAAAGCCCTCCCCTTCACATTAACATGTTCATATTCTGCCCGGTTTTCTATAGGCAGAAGGCCTGTTACTATTTGATTCAGTAGTAGCAGACTGTGAGCAGGACAGTAGGCTGCTGATTTGACCCTGACCCTGCGGCTACTCTGCCAAGATGGTAGCCCTGCTGCGATCTGGGAAAAAAGGACTTGGCAGGGTTTTTCTGTTCATTTTTACCATTTGTTTCTCTTAACATATGACCTCCTCATCTTCCAGCCTTCTTACAAGCTTTATGTGAAGAGTCTCCAAAGTACTATTCAGTAACTTAGAAAACAACTGTTTGTCTAAATTAATGGTTTGCTTGACCAGTTTTATCTATTAAAGGGGTTTTGCCACCATGTAATGTTGACGTGGGAACCTCCAAAATGGGTATTTAATCACTTTTCTAAATATATGTGATTAAAAAAAGTGAAAACTCTGAGAGCTACAGCATTTCTCAACCCCCCTTGGTTACCACAAAGCTTCCCCTAGTCACGACCCAGGAGCTGAAAGGCCGCGCTTGCGTGAATCACTTCTTATCTGATGACAGGCAAAATGAATGGTCTTTTAAGGCACCGGGTAGCACTATGTTGTCTTTTGTGTACAGAATAACTAGCTGTAGTGTTATTAGATCCCTGCTTTATCTGATGAAGAAGCTTTCAATCTGCTGTTTAGAATAGGTGTTCTCTTTTGTATACAGAATTCACAAGTTATAGTTTGATTATTTGAGTGAACATGTCACAGGATCCGTTATACAGCTCTGTGCTCTGGCTGTGTGTGTCTGTGTGCATCTCTGTCAGCTCGTGATTTGTTTACATTACATTAGCTGCTTAGCAGATAAGGTTTCTCCTGACAGTGCCGTCTGAGGCTCTGTGTCTTGCTGTATTGAATCCACTGTTGTACTGTTTATTAGTTCACTTAAGTTTTGAGACACTCCCTTTGGATTCCTCACTCCCCCCTCCCCTCTCCCTCTCTCCACTGCAGCTTCATGACTCAGCGTGATTTGTTGACATCTTGCTCTCATACTGAATGGAGGTCAGTACTTGGTCTGGTGGCAAATCCCCTTTAAGTGACTTGTAACATGGGTGTAAGAAAGCAGTGGTTTGTAATAACCATATGTTGTTCCTTGGTCCAACCTGCAACAATACCAAAGTATTTCTGCCCCTGCCAATTGATAGGACAAATGAAACTTTAATCAGGACAATACTGTCCAAATTGAGTAATTAACTAGGTTCTGCCCCTTTTCAATTTCTGGAGGACCAGCATGCTATGTTTTTATTATAAAGCAAATAATAAGGAAACCCAAAACTATGGTGGGACGTGTGCTGCTGTTATAGGACTAAGGGAAAACAGTTTATTATTAGAAATTAGCACTTCCCCTGTGTTCTACAGCAGCACAGTCAACAGGGGTTTAGCAAGCAGTAACCCAGAAGGAGGGTCCTCGTGTCTGAGGGAGTTCAAAACAGACCGCCCAAGTGCCAATCTTTCTTGCATCATAGTGTTTAATCTATAATGGTTGACAAGTCAGGTGTGAGCTCAATGAATCCGCACTACAAATCTCATTCAAGCCTACATTGTATATATCACACAGGTAGAACTAGCCCTGACTCAATTTGGGTTTGGAGCCCTTCTACCCTCTTTTCTTCCCTGTAGATGGGACCGGGAGAATTTCCACTTTCCTAAACTCCCAGATAGATGTTTAAAGATATGGGAAAGGTCAAGGGAGTTCAACCGCAACTCTTGATTTATGATCTAAAATGTGAATCTTAGTAACACCGTGTCTGGAAAAGAAAACGAGATGTTGGGTTCTGCCAAGGCTTGCAGCTCTGACTCTTTTGCCATAAGTGATGGATAATAACAATGTTGTCTTGCTAGAGAAAAATTGATGATGTACAGTCTCCAAAGGCTCAAATGAAGGTTCACATAGTCCATTGAGTACAACCGCCAGGTCCCACTGGGTAACAGGACTGATGACAGTAGGTCTCCTGGTTCGAGCTGTGACCTGTACACTCAGAGTAGAGGGTTGTAGGCTCTTATCCGGACTATCTTTCAGAAAATTCAGAGTCTTAGCAAGTAAAGGACTGGAAGAATCCACAATCTTCTCTGCATGGCAGATATATATTATCACTTCTGGCATACACCATCTTTGAGGAATCCACCCTGGACTGTAAAAATGTTTCCCTCAATAGGGGCTGTACAACTTCCAGGCTGTCACTTTGAATCTGTCGAGGTACTGACAGATTTGCGCACCTTGTTACATTAGGGTCTACATGGGGGGAGGAAGGCTGGAGGACTATCAATGCAGACCCTGACTCGGGATCTGTAAGAGTTTGATGAACCATGATCTTTTTGGTAAGAATTGTATAATGGCTATTACCGTAGCCGTGTTTTGCTTGATCTTCACAAATACTTTGGTAGACGCTGGAGGGAAAATGTTCACCAGCCTGAATCTCAATGGTATGGGCAATGCATCCACAGTCATGGAATTGTCCATCCTGTAAAAGGAGCAGTTATTTGGAAGAATTTTTGTGGATCCAGAGACCAATCCCTGGATATTGCCTGGCCTCAGCACAGATGGTCCGCTTCCTTAGTGGGGGACCAATATATGTGGACTGTTGACAAATGGGTGCTTTCAGTGTAATGTTCATTGTTCTTCAGTTATTTCAGTATTTACAGGGTACATAAGGTTTTAATCTAATAGTGGTATCATGAAGAGTTTCACCACAGATTTTATTACAGCACTAAATTCGTGAAACTGCCATACAGTTCTATTGAAATAAACTTACAACCCCCAAGGAACATAACCGTGAAACACAGGTCCAATATGCCTGTCTGAATGAGGCCAAAGGATGAACACTTGTTTACCACAGTTGATTTAAAAGGAAAGTCTCATGTACTTTTAGTTCCATTGGTATACAAATGAGACATACAATAATGTGTTTTTGTTCTTTTTTTGTTAATAAATGTTGTAGTTATTCTTTCATTAACTCTTCTCTGGGGGCAGTCATTTTGGAGGCGCACCCTTCCTGTGTTGTCTGTATCGCCAGTACAGCAGGGTGTGTGTGCTTTGTGGCTGCTGAAATGAATGAGAGACAATTGACAAAGAAATGTCATAAATTATTACAGTGTTCATGAGGTTATAGAGTACAGCCCCGCTCCCCACCATTCTTCCCGAAAACCAGGGAGTGATGAATCGGAGCCTTATCCGTGTATATAGTTTTGCTGTTGTACAATAGAAAATAAAAACAGCAACAAAATATTTATAACAAAAATTTAGACTGTTATTTTCTGACTATACATTACTTTTGAAGAAAGAATTGACATTAAATGTAAAGATCCCGCAATCCTATCCCTATTTTCAGAATACACAGATTGAAAATAAGCTGAATGCACAATACAGGAACACATTTCTAGTAACAGTACCTCTTGTTCTATGATGCCCTTAAAAGAGGCTTAGCTGTAAAAACTGTTTGTTTTACATAAGACTCTTCAATAAGGAAATTCTGGCAGACTGGAGCTGTAAAACTGAACAACAAAAGTACAAGGTTCTTTATAAACTGCTCTCCTCCCAGTCTCCTAGCTCACAACATTGCTGCATTTAAGCCATAACTATGTTTAAAAAGCCCTCAGACTAATTTGACATTTTCCAGACACACTTTTTCTCTAAGGGGTTCCAATATCAGACACTCAACAATTTAAACTTTATCACCAATGGTACACGGAATTGTTGCAAGTGCAGATTTCCTTACATTGATGCAGTATACTTCCATTATCTATGCATTTGCTAAAAAATAGATCACTTTAACAGACAACAAAGATGAACACAGTTCAGAGCACAAGATGTCAGGCGAGCAAATCCCAATTATCTTTTATAGCTTTTTGTATGCAACCAGAAGCTACTTTTCCAGAACTCAGTGCAAGTCACATTGGCTTTGTATGTTCTGCTTAAATATTTGTGCCCTAGGGTGAACACATCAGCCTGTGGTACCCTATGTTTTCAAAGAATCTTGTCAGGTCCTATAAATACAATGACATTTGTACTATGTAACAGGCACTGGTAAACATTGAAGGGGTAGTCCAGTTCTTATAAAGGATACATAAGCTCCCGGTGCCAGTCATCAGTTCCAGCGCTTTCTCTCTTTGGTCTTCCATTTACTGTGTTGTTCTTTTGGATGGGCACGCCACTTTGCAGCTGTGATTGGCCACTCATTTACATTACTGAGGGCCCTATTACCTCTCTGTCTATACTGGGGCTCTATTACCTATCTATACTGGGGGGACCTATTACCTATCTTTCTATACTGGGGGCCCCATTACCTACCTATCCATTCTGGGGGCCCTATTACCTATATATCTATACTAGGGGCTCTATTACATATCTATACTGGGGGGACCTATTACATATCTTTCTATACTTGGAGCCCTGTTACCTATCTATTTTTTTAAATTTACCAGTAATGTCTGCATTTCCCACCCTAAGCTTATACTCAAGTCAATACGTTTTTCTGGGGGTAAAATTAGGTGCCTCGGCTTATTTGTGTTGCCTTATACTTGCGTATATATGGTAAATAAGATCTAAGAAAAAAAAGCTGTGGCTTTAGCATTTCCTATTTGAAGTAACTTCCCACCAATCCAAAACAACCACTTAAAGAGCCAGGAATCTCGACTAGGGATTTAAGCCAAGATATAAACAGTTCCATGAGGAAGAGCCTCCCATCTGCATTTTCAAGGTATTTGTCCCTTGTTAGTGTAAAGCAGGGTTCTGGCAGGCTTGGTGAGAGGCCTTTGATGTCGCGTGATGTAGTAAAGTTTCTCCTTAAAGAGGGCATCCTAAAAATAGAGAGACTTCTAGGCCATGCAATACTCCCTGGAAAAATAGGAAATGTAGCAAAGATTTAACCCCTTACCGACATTTGATGTTCCCATACATCATAGCTTGGGAATTTCACGCAAATGGACGTATGGACACGTCATGAGGATAATGCAAGCTCACAAGCGGATATTTTAAAGCTGGCTCCATGTAGCGGCGGAGTAGTGGATCCGCTGGACCACCGCAAGCGATGGTAGCTAAGCCACGCCAGGGAACGGAATCTAAGTAGCCCCCGGTTTTCACCAGAGCCCGCTGCAAAGCGGGATGGACTTGCTGCGGCGTGAGGCTACCAGGTCGTTACCCCTGACGTGACTTGCTTGCGATGGCGGCCGAGGTGCAGCGTGGTACAGAGTCGTAGTCCGAGAATCGTAGTCGTGGGCAGGCAGTAAGGTCAGGGCAGGCGGCAATGGTTCGTGGTCGTAGACAGGCAGGAAGGTCAGGGCAGGCGGCAGAGGTTCGGAGTCGAGAAACGTAGCAAGAGGTCTGGTACACGGTAAGGCGAGAATACACTTAGGAAACGCTTTTACTAAGGCACGAGGCAACATAGATCCAGCAAGGAGTGATTGTTGAGTGTAACCTTAAATAGGGGAAGCGCCCGACAATTAGCCAATTATCGGGGAGCTGGCCCTTTAAATTTCTGAGAACGAGTGCGCGCGCCTTAGGGAACGGGCACGCGCGCCTCGGCCGGCAGAGGGCGCGGACGGGACAGGAACGAGGTCAGGTGAGTCTCTATGTGCTGCGGACCCACCGTTTGTCCCGCGGCCAGCGGCGCCACCCGACCCCGGCAAACACCCGGGGGGGGCGGACACGGGTGCGCCCGCGGCCCGAGGAGCGGGGCCACCCGTGACACTCCATGATGCATTGCCCACAGCCAGAGCTCACTCCAGCCACGGGCGATTAACCCTTTAGCTGCCGCAATCAATCGTGATCGTGGCAGCCAAGGAAATGACAGAAGGAGGAAGCTCCCTCTGTTCCCATTGTACCTTATGGGGACAAGTCAAAAAACAGTGAAAAAGTGCAAATAAAGTTAAAAAAAAGTAAAACAAAAACACGTACCGACCTTTTCCCCTTTACAAATGCCAATCTCCCCCAAAAAATCCAAAATAAATAAAGTATGCGTATTTGGTATCACTAGGTGCACAATGACCTACCCTATAAATCTGTTGTTATTTAACCGGCAGGGTGAATGCATTAAAAAAGAAAAGAAAAGTCATCCTGCAGCACATAAAATGGAATAAAAAGCAATCAAAAAGTCATATAAATGCCAAAGTGGTACCAATAAAAATGTTACCCTGCAAAAAAAAGCCCTTAAATAGCTCTGTATATGGAAAAATAAAAAAAGTTATGTCTCTCAGAAGACAGCGGTGCATGAATTTTGCTTTACATAACACTTTTTTAATGTGACTATGATAACATAAAAACACAATTTTAATAAACACATTTCTATTGTATATAAGTAATAAAACCTAAAAACTGTGTAAAATTTATATCAATGTAATTATACCAACCTGCCTAGTAAAGTTATCTTATCATTTATACCACACGGTGAATGCTGTAAAATTGAAGCCCAAAAATCAATGGAACACATGTGCGCCCAAAATGCACAATAAACCCCTAGATGAGATCCATGAGGGGTGTGAAATCCAAAATGGGGCAACTTCTGGAAGGTTTAACCTGTTCTGGTACTTTGGAGGCTTTGCAAATGCGACTAGCCACCACCAAAATCTGCCTTCCAAAAGCCAAATAGCGCTCCCTCCCTTGTACGCCCTGCCATGCGCCCAAACAGCACTTACACCCACATGTAGGGTATTGCCGAACTTAAAATAACATTTTTCATTTTCACAGCCTAACACTAAAAAAATTGTGAAAGACTTGTGGGGTCATTATACTCACTGCACCCCTGGACATATTTCTTAATGGGTGAAGTTTGCAATATGGGGTCTTTTTAGGGGTGTTTATTAAGTTTCATCTTAGGGTGTCCGCAAACCTGTAATGGCGCCTAAAGAAAATAGTAATGAAATTGAGACCCCAAAGTCCAGTAGGTGCTCCTTCTATTTTACGGCTTGTGGTTGAGCCAAATAATTCACTAGGGCCACATTTGGGATATCTCTAAAAATTGCAGAATTAGGGAAATTGATTTTAAGTTGCATTTCCCTGGTCACAGCTACCGTGTTCCAGTGATTAATGGATAAAAACTGAAAATCCACAATAAAAAAAAAGTTACATTTTGAAATGTCACCTCCACTTTGATTTAATGTCTGTGAAACACCTAATGGGTTAACAAACTTCCTAAATGCTGTTTTGAATACTTTAAGGGGTGTATTTTCACAGATGGAGTCATTTATGGGGTTATCTAATATACAGGCCTCTGGAAGCCATGTCAAAACTGGACTGGTTCCTAAAAAAACTATTTTGCAAATTTTCAAATGTAAAAAAAATCCTAAATTTCTAAGCCTCCTAATTTTGTAAAAAAAAGACATTTAAAAGATTATGCCAACATACAGTAGACATATGATAGAAGCTAGTTATAAACTATTTGTGTGGAATAACCATCTATCTTGCAAGCACAAATTTTTTAACTTTAAACATTGCAAATTTTTCAAAATTTTAACAACATTTTGATATTTTTCACAAATAAACAATGATTATATGGACAAAAATTTCTCACTAACTTAAAGCACAATGGGCGAATGTCCCATTAGGGCTGCACCATTTTTTTGGTGTATTTTGTACGAAAAAACTGTTGACCCCCTGTTTCCTGTATAAATGAACTGTCGTACACCAAAATTAGCCACATTTTATGCCAGGCATGACACTTTTGAATGCGCTTAAAGTAGGTGTATCAAATATGCTAGCAATGATATGCTATGCGCCTTTTTTTTTTGGTATATGCCTAAATTAGGCACATAAGATATGCTATACAAGGTATACTACATGCCAGATTTTTGACAGGTTTATTTATTCAGGTGCATTATACACTCATTTAATGCGCCTTAAAACTGGCGTGGAAGCGTCTCTTTTCCCGACATGTTGCCCAATGTGTCACGAGAAAACAATCTCTGAATCTCTTGGATAGGTAAAAGTATCAAAAAGTTATTCCCACATAAAGTGACACATGTCAGATTTAAAAATGGGGCTCTGTCAGAAAGGCCAGAACTCGCTGAGGCGGTAAGGGGTTATAGGGGTTCTCCAGGAAAAGAAGAAAAATAAATACATAAACGACATGTCATAATGAAATAATGCCTAAATAACTTTAATTAGAAAGTTCTGCTCGTTTTGTCTAGGGGATAATCAGCAGAAGAAAATGGCCGCCAGGCCTTCCTGTGTAGAAACCTGTCCTGGAATGTAGAGTATAGCAGTAGGTTATTACAAGTCCTGTAGACCAGCTCCAATGCACGGAAAACAAAATAATTTGACGTAGAGGCAGTCCGGGCTAGTTTAAAAAGCAATTTTTGCTAATCTTTATTCCATCCATTTAAAAAAATCATGCAGCAACAGACATGAAAAACACACAGTTAGGCCTCGTTCACACGGCTTATTCTGCCGCGTATTGGCGCCGTACTGCGCGCCGGATTTGCGCTTCAGTACGGCGCCAATCCGCGGCAGCAATTAAGGTAATCCACTGCTCTCATTGAGAACAGTGGAATCCGTCGCTCCTACCCGCTCGGCGAATCCGCCGCGGGGGGAGAAAGTGACATGCACATTATTTACGGCGAGGACGCGCCGTAACAATGCATGTCTATGGGGCGGGAGCGGCGCCCTGCCGGCGCTCCTGCCCGCCCCGTCCCGCCCCTTATTCACGGCGGATTTGTGCGCTCAATACGGCGCACAAATCCGTCGGGAATAAGCCGTGTGAACACGGCCTTAAAGGGCTAGAGTGGTCAGTGAGCCGACATGTTTCGGGTCACATGACCCTTACTCATGGCTACGTCACAATCTCATCATGTGGTTTAAATACTTTAAGAGTGGGCGTAGCCCACTTTAACTATACACATATCTAAAAACCTCAAAATACATGAGATAACACAAAATAAAACGTAGTGACACCTACTATACTAATAATGATATTGTATATCTTGCCTGGTGTTCAAACCATCTGGGATCTGTGTCCCAAGATGGTAGATCCACCAGGCTTCCTCGCCAGCAATTTTCTATGTAGATCACCTCCCCGTACAGAGCGCTTGACTTTTTCTATACTTGTCACAGTGATGGAACTACAACTGCCATCATGCACTTGTGCAATGTGCCTAGAAACTGCTGATGTCTTGAACTGTTCAATTTTATCTGCATCTGAAAGATGACGACGGATGCGTATCTTTAAGGGCCCCGTTGTGCATCCTACATACTGTAGTCTACAGGATTCACAATTAATGAGGTATACCACATATGGGGTATTGCAGTTGATGAAACTTTTGATTTTAAAAGTTTTCCCAGAGTTATAAGAAGAGAAACAAGGAGTTTTTTTTCATATATTTGCAAACCTTGCATATATTGTGACCACATCTAAAACTCCCTACCGTGTCTAGCCAAGTGTTTCCCTGTTTTTGTAATGAGGATAGTAGACTTGGGGAGACACATGAACCTATAGTGGGCGCTTTTCGAGGGACATATCTCATATTTTTTGTGAGCATATGTTTAATGGACCTATCAACAAAAAGCATTGGTATGTATGTTTGAATTATACTGACTATTTTTGGGAACTGTCTGCTATAATTTGTTGAAAAGGTGATGTTGGCTGTTCTATTTATCTCCCTATTTTTCTTTAAGAACAGGTTTTTTCTGTCTATTCGGTCTACACGCATGCACGCGTTTTTTAAAGATCTATTTGAAAAACCTCTGTCCCTTGGCACACAATAATGTTTGTTCTCTCTGAAAATCTTGGGGTAAAGAACAATTCCGCTTAGTTCTAATTAGTTCACCCACTGGGATGTTTTTTAAAACATGTTTTGGATAGCAGGAGTCCGCTCTCAATATGGAATTTTTGTGCATCGGTTTACGATAGGGTGTAACACTTATGGTGCCGTTGTCATTCCCCTCTAGTGTGACATCCAAGTAATGTAAAATTTTATTTTGATGTTCACAAGTGCATTGCAAGCCCATATTATTACTATTGATGTATGTAAAAAAAATCGGGGATTTTATTACTCTCACCTACCCAGATAAACACAAGATCATCTATATAATGTGAGTACCAATTGATACAATCAAAAAAAGGATGATCATGATGGAAGAGATATTTTTCCTCCCATGCAAACATGTATATGTTCGCCAATGGGGGCGAGATTCTCGCCCTCATTGACGCTCCCGATATCTGAAAAAAATACTTGTCCTCAAACATAAAAAAATTATGTGTGAGCAAGTATTCTAGCACCAAGATCAAAAAAATGTTGTTTAGCTGAATCAAAAGCACTGTACTTATTCAGAAAATCACACATGACCGAGAGGGCCTGGTCGTGTGGGATGCAGGGGTATAACCCCACTACATCACATGACAACCAGGACCCCCCGGTCGGCCAATCACGAGACTCCAAAGTATGGATAAACTGTTTTGTGTCTCGTAGAAAACCTGGTAATTTTCTGACCAGTGGCTGTAACTGCAAATCGACCCATCGTCCCAGTTCCTCATTGAGGGATCCTATGCCTGAGACGATGGGTCGAAATGGAGGTGGAAAAATGTTTTTGTGCACTCTTGGGAGTGCATGAAATATGGACATGATAGGATTTGGAATATTAAATTTATCCAGTAAAGTTTTCGTGATGACACCCAGGCTGACACCTTGTTCCAGGACCTGTATCAAATTTTTTCTACACACACTAGTGGGATTATTTTGTACTTAGTTGTATCCTGCAAAAGGAGGGTTAATTCTCTAATGTAAAGACCTCTGTCTAAAATTACAATTGCCCCCCCTTTATCTGCTTGTTTTACTATTACCCTGTCATTCATCTCCAGATTTTTTTAAAGCTAAAGTCTGTGCTTTTGTAAGGTTATTAAAATTTTGACCGCGCTTTTGCACTACTTCGCAATCATATAACTCAACTAGAGCCTCTTCTATCCTATCTTGAAACATTTCGATGGTTTGTAAGCGTGAATGTATGGGATAGAAATAATTATTTCTTGTAGCGAAATCTGGAGTACAGTTCTCTACCTGTGCAGATTCTCCTTCAAGCTGTTGCAAATCTACTAAACTACATAATTCCCCAAAATCCGGAATACTATCCTCATAATTGCATTTTTCTGCTGCTATATTCTGAATGACATTATCATCCTCCATGCATGTCTCCTCACTACAAGCAAAATGATTTTTTTATGTAATTTGTCGCACCATACGATTCACATCAAGAAGAGTCTGATAAATATCAATGTCTCGTGTTGGTGAAAAGCCTAGACCTTTATTTAAAAGAGATACTGTGTCCTGGGAAATAATTTGAGCAGACAACTTTACAACCGGTGATAATAATTCCTCAGTTTTCGGGCATTCCCTCTGCCTCTTCCTTCTGTGTTTGCATCCCGCCCTCCTCTGTCGTTTTTTGATGTCTGATTGATTCTCTGATTCAGATACCGCTTGTCATTTGCGGTCATAGGAGTTGTGGGCATAGTATTGCGGGTTGTTAACCATTCGTCCACCTGAGAGGAATCCAGTTGTTCTCTGTTCATAATGGCAGAAAGATCCCAGAATATATATATTCTGAGTTACTTCCTGGTTAGGCTGACTAACATAACGGAGCATGTGTGCTGTAGTCTTGTGGTGTGAGCGATGGCTCTGCAGTGTAGAAAGGAGACTGTTTCAAATAAAAGTGTAAATATATATATATGTGTGTGTGTGTGTGTATACATTGCTAGATATATTTATATAGTTGAAACCAGAAGTTTATATACACTATATAAAAAGACACATATGCATGTTTTTCTCACTATCTGACATGAAATCAGAATAAACCTTACCCGTTCTAGGTCAATTAGTATTACCAAAATTATTTATATTTGCTGAATGCCAGAATAATGAGAGAGATGATTTTTAAGGCATTTGTATTACTTTCTACAAAGACAAAAGTTTACATACTTTTCATTAGTATTTGGAAACTTTATGACTTGGGTCAAACGTTTTTGGATATCCCTTCACAAGCTCCTCACAATAATTGGTAGGAATTTTGGCCCATTCCTTCTGACAGAACTAGTGTAACTGAGCCATGTTTGTAGGTCACCTTGCTCGCACCTGCCGTTTCAGCTTTGCCCATACATTTTCAAACGGATTGAAATCAGGGCTTTGTGTTTGCCACTCCAAAACATTGACTTGGTTATCCTTAAGCCACTTTGTAACCGGTTTGGTAATATTCTGTGGGTCACTGTCCATCTGGAAGACCCATTTCCGCCCAAGCTTTTAACTTCCTGGCTGATGTCTTGAGATGTTGCTTCAATATTGCCACATAATCTTTCCTCATGATGCCATTTATTTTGTGAAGTGCTCCAGTCCCTCCTGCAGCAAAACAACTCCACAACATGATGCTGCCAGCCCCATGTTTCACAGTTAGGATGGTGTTCATAGGCTTCCTTTTTCCTCGTAACAATGGTCATTATGGCCAAACAGTTTTGTCAGACCACAGAACAGGTCTCCAAAAATGTAGGTCTTTGTTCCTGTGTGCATTTGCAAGCATTAATCTGTCTTTTATATGTTTCTTTTGGAGTAATGGATTCTTCCTGGCAGAGTGGCCTGTCAGCCATGTTATTACAGTACTCGTTTCACTGTGGATAATGGCATAATCTTACCAGCTTCTTCACAAGATCTTTTGCTTTTCTACTTGGGTTGATATGCACATGTCAGACCAAAGCACGTTCATCTCTGAGACACCAAACCCATCTCTTTCCTGAGCAGAATGATTGCTGGACATTCCCATCTTGTTTGTACTTGTGTATAATTGTTTGTACAGATGAATAAGGCACCTTTAGGTATCTGGAAATTGTGCCCAAAGATGATCCAGACTTGTGCAAGTCCACAATTCTCTTCCTAATTTCTTGGCTGATTTCTTTAGACTTTCCCATGATGTTACACACAGAAGCAGTGTGTTTCTGGTGTGAAATTAAAATATATCCACAGGTGTGTCTCTAGTTAACTCAGATGTTGCCAATAAATCAGAAGCTTCCAAAGGCATGACTTCAACATATGGGCTGTCCCAAATTGTTTAAAGGCATAGTAATCCTAGTGTATGTGAACTTTTGACTTACCAGAAAGTAATAAATATGCCTTAAAAATTTTCTCTTTCATTATTCTGGCATTTGAAAAATATAAATAATTTTGGTAAACCTAATTGACCTAAGGTTTATTCTGATTTCATATCAAATAGTGAGAAAAACATGCATATGTGTCTTTTTATTTAATGTATGTAAACTTCTCGGTTCAACTGTATATATGTAAATTTGCAGTGGATATAGTATATACAATCTATAGCTCAGCTGGAGGAAGTCGCTTTGTGGGAAATGTATTTTACATAGAGCACGCCTAGCAACTGTAGCTCCACCCACTGACCCAGTGAGGAGAAAGATACAACATGGCGATATTATGCAATATAACAGCATCTGTAAGTCGTTCACACGCTGTATTGTGAATAGATTTACTGCTTATCTTTAGTATTCCGACTTTATATGATCTTACTTTTTTGGTTTCTCACACAACCCCTTTAAGGATAACGGCTGTGTCTCTAGTGTCACCTATTGGAGGTACCATGTCGTTAAAAAGTCTTACAACAGGAATGGGGCAAGCGAATGTTAAAAAATTTTGGGGGTTTTGCAAGGTGTATTAGAAAATTGTATAACTTATTACACAATGAACAAACTTTATATAAATCAATAAAAATATGAAAGAACATATCCAACCGTAGAAAACATTCTAAGCATTAAAAATAACAACACAAACAACAGTCCCTTTAGCTGTAATGCCGATAGTATAGCAAGAGATTGCTTTGGTCACTGACTGGTTACTGCAGTCATATGTCAGCTGCTCTTAAAGAATGGAATGCCACTGGAGCTTCTATGTTAGAATGTGGGTAATTACAGAGGTGAGTACTGCTTGTTTTGTTATTTTGTGACATACAGTATACTGGGGCTTTTAAAAGGTTGAATAACCCAATAAATGTGACCTGTCTCTAATGTAAAGTGTTTCTTCCATTAAGAATACCCCATTTTACCTGTATCTTTAAAAAGGGTTTTCCCTCTAACTAATTTTAACTTTAAACGTAAAGGTAAGTAAAGATTACTAAATACATTGCCTTTCTGATTTTGCTTCCCTTTGGAGTAGAAGCGTTCCTAGGTTACTGACCACCTGTCTCTGCTCTAGCGCGTGGCCCAGGTGGAAAACATCACTCCTCCGGTGTTTTTTTCAGCAACGGGAGCTTATTTGTTTCTTACTGAAACTTTACCTTTAACTCCCCCCCCGGCCATTTATTGTTACACCTGTCCAAACTGCTCGTTAAACATTTAAATTTTTAAATCAGCCAATCACATGGCGGCAACTCAGTGATTTGGGCCCCGTAGACATGGTAAAGACAATTCCTGCAGTTCAAACCCGAGCATCAGTAGGGGGGAAAAAAGGTGTTTTGAGTGCCTTTGAAGTGGCATGGTTTTTGGTGCCAGAAGGCTGGGCTGAGTATTTCGAAACTGTGATCTCCTGGGGTTTTCACCACAACCTCTTAGGGTTTCAGAGAATGGTCCGAAAAAAAAAAAAAACATCAGTGAGGGCGTCTGTGGGCGGGGAAAAGCCCTTTTTGATGCCAGAGGTCAAAGGAAAAATGGGCCGATGGTTCGGGCTGAAGGGAAAAAGGAACAGGATCAAATAGCCCAACCCCCTTAAAAACCAAAGGGAGGCGAAGGCATCTTGAACGCACAGTACGGCGAACTTTTAGGAGATGGGTACAGCAGCAGAAGACCACACCCCGGGTGCCATCCCTTTCACTAAGAAAGGAAAATGAGGCTCCAAATTTTCCCAAGCTCATCGAAATTGGACAGTGAAGATTGGAAAAAAAAAGTTTTCCCGGTCTGATGAGTTCGATTTCTGCTGCGACATTGGATGGTAGGGGCAGAAATTTGGGTCAACAAAATGAAAGCATGGGGGTCATCCTGCCTTGTATCAAGGTTCAGGCTGGGTTGGGGGGTGGTGTCATGGTGTGGGGGAAAATTTTTTTTGGGACTCTTTGGGCCCCTTGGTACAATTGAGCATCGTTGCAACACCTTGTGGAATCTATGCCACGAAGAATTGAGGCAGTTCTGAAGGCAAAAGGGGGTCCAACCCGTTACTAGCATGGTGTACCTAATAAAGTGGCCGGTGAGTGTATAGCTCAGTAGCCTTCTGTCCTGCTTTTAAAAACCCCTCCATTACTAATTTCCCTCTAACAGGCTCAGTTAGGAATAGTAGAGCTGAAATGTCAGTTACTGCAGTAGAACCACCCCCAGCCTGAACAGGAAGTGGTATCCTGAGGCTGGCTATGAAGAGCAGGCTCTGTATGACAGCCTCATGAGAAAACTCATTTAACCCATTAACTGATCAATGTATACCTGGCTGCTGAAGCCCCTGGTGAATAGCTGTTACCTCTTGGGAAGTAGCAGACTAACAGTGACATCTTTGAGAGTGCAGATTTCTGTACCTCTACACCGCAAGTAGGGCGTACATATATTTTCTTTTTTGCCCATTACTTATATATTTTCTATAAGTCCCCATTGAGAACCGCTACTTTTGGTGCAGGGAAACGCGTCGGAGCTGGTTACACTGTGATATCTTGGTTTACCTTCTTTGGGCATTTTTGAGGGCAGATCATCCACTAATACTTTTGTCGCAGTTTTCAGTGGGCATTTTTGTAGAACAGGTATTTATGTAAAGTAATATCAGCTCCACATTGTGGGTATTTTGGCTGTATAAAATGCTGCTGCTTTATAATATAATAGGGAAAGCCTTCATAGGATGGGGCTGCTCTTTTCAGGGTGATTGCCCCACCAGTTAGGCAGAAGAAAATTAGGGTTCTCTACTCTCTGCTGCCATATACCCAAATTTGGTTTTGGATGCTTGATTTTGCATACTTTGCTACTGTCCACCTGTTTTTTATGGGACACTGTATCTTTTGGATATCTGTGATTTCGACCATCAGCTATGAAGTAATCTGTATCCCAGGATATGTGAGTACACATTTATACAAGAGATCCCATACTGTTTATTCTTTTACAGTTTAATCTTTGAGTGTCTTATTTTGGCATATGTTGTTCTTTATTTTCTTTTTAATAACTACTCCTCAGCCCTGTTCCCAGCTCAGCCGCTGCAAGTGCCAGGGAGCGGGGGAAACCTCCGTTTTCCAGCGCTTAATCCTTTGATTGCCGCAGTCAGTGACCGCAGCATAATCAAAAGTCTTTCCTCTGCTCTGTCGGTTTATTGGGACTCCCAGTGACCCAACAGAGCACAAGGAATGGCTGCACAGTCAGCCCTGGGGACATAGAGTAACCCCAGGGCTGTCTGTGTAAGAAGCCAGCAATCAGGGCAGACTGTGTGCTGCCCTGACTGCTGCCTGTGTAAAACTGACACAGATTATAAATGTATTAGCATATATGAATATGTGATACATTACTAAGTGTAAAAAAAAAATGTAAAACAGTTCTCCCCTCATGGGATCATAAAAAAGTAAAAAACATAAAGAAAAGTGTATCAAAAAATAAATAAAATAAATAATAAACCTATACATATTAGGTATCCACACGGGCATAATAACCGTTAGAATTAATCTAATAAATTCTTAAGTGTGAAATGAGAATGGTGTAAAAAAAAAAATTTGAAAAAATATATTCTGCAATAATTTATAAGTGAACTTAAACTATTCCTCCAAAAAGTACAACTTGTCCCAAATAAAATGAGGCCTCCTAAAACTGCGTCATTGGAAAAATAAAAAAGTTATGACTGTTGAAACGCAAGGAGGCAAAAACTAAAAATAATGCTGGTCATTAAGTACTTTTCAGGCGTTTGGCTTAAGCGGTTAAACCCCGCTGCCAGCTTCCCGCAGCATCGCTCTTCTTCAGGCCTGAGAGAGTGCTGTACAGCGGCGGCATGTGGCTGATCAGTACAGGGATGGAGCCGGCTCAGTCCCTGCTGTTAACACTTTAGAGACTCTGTCGAAAGCAGCCGCAGCGTCTAGCTGAATGAGGAGCGGCACTGCTGTAGATCAGAGACATTCTGCCTTCTAGTGGTCAAGTACCCTAGGGGGACTAAGTATTAAAGTGTAAAATAACTATTAAAGGTTAAAATCCCTCCACATTTGCAATTTTATAAATAAAAAAAAGCTAAACATAATTGTTATTGCCACGTCCGTAAAAGTCCAATCTAATAAACTATAACATCATTTACGCTGTACAGTATAGAAGAAAAAAATTCCAGATGCCAAAATTGAGGTTTTTTGCTTCAATTTCTTTTTTCCTATTTTCCTCCTCTAAAATCTAAGTGCGTGTTATAATCTGAAAAATACGGTAGCTGGTGGCCAAACTTGTGTACTGCAGCAACAGTATAAAATGTTGTGCGACATATCTGTTCATTTGAATGACTGACCATGTAATAATTGCTGGTACACATGTAAACAGAGTCTACAATTATGGTTGAATTTTCAAGTGCGGCCTAGTGTAGCTTCAACTTCTAGCATATAACAGTATTAGAATCGGAATCTCCTCCTTTTCAGTCAGCAGTGTAGTATTGTGAACATACGTTACTCAATTTCCGAGAACAAAATCTGCTTAATATCCATAAACAGGATAATTGTTGCCTGTATGGATTGAATAGACTGAGCACTACAGACTGTTTTAAATGGGAGAGCCTCAGGCAGTTGAAATGGAATTGTTAGTTTTACAATTTCCTAATAAGCGTCTTCAGGTTGGTTATGGATGATCTAACACTTAATGGAGGACCTGTGGCTGTTCATGACACATCTGATTTAGTAGATCCTTGTGTACCCTGTGAAATAACACTTCTGGAGCCTCTTCTCCTATAACTCTGTGTTGTGCTGTTCCTCCGTTATTGCTGAATCAGTCAATTGGGTGGGACCAATCCTCCTAGACACATAATCTTCAAAAAATTGGGAATCTCGCAAGAGAACAGAGAGTGACTTTTGATTACTATATTTACTATTTTGCCGTAGGCAAACTTAAACTCTATCAGTTCTCTATCTGTAAAACACTAAAACGTAACTTTTATTATGTATAACCCTAAACCTCTATACACATATTTTAAAACCTGATTTCTAACCTTGTCATTTAAAACCCTTTTTTCTTCTGAAAGAAGGAATAACTCCTTTTCTATTATCAAATCTGGTGGAAAGCACCACTGTTAACAGGAGAGCCTTATATCTATTGCAAAGTACTAGCTCCAGTAAGGGATCCCAAGCCTACTACCTGGCAGCCCCTAATCTCATGGACACAAAAAAATTAAGGCCACCTTGTGACACCATCTGCAGCAGGTGACACTTGTAGACAGGGGTTGAAAATCAAAATTTTAAAAAACGTCATATTGACCTCCCCGACATGTTTCGCCAGCTAACCGGGCTTCATCAGGGGTTAGAGGTCCGATCACATGTGGTCTAAGCTCACTTCCTTTTATATCATGTTAGGTACACCCCCTATTCGTGTTCTTACCAATTGGCCATCACTGAATCCACATAAAACCCACTCCCCCGTCTGCTCTCCTGCACGTACACTCATAACATGTCCCGCCAAAGCCACCACCATGCTCCCACGAACAGCAACCTCCAGGCAAACTCACCACCCCCACAACAGGCCCGCGCCCCACTGCACCGCCAACGCACTGCACCAGCAGACACCCCAGCCCTGACCGCGATGGACCCCCGCCCCACCTCTCCCACATCACTGCAACCGCATGCCCCACCCAGAACGGACCAAGCAGAACAGGCGCCACACTCCACAGCACACCACCAGCTCCATCAACCCCCACAAGCCCCCCCTCCTCCACGTCCAACACGCACACCCACTGGGAACACAGACTCCACCGCACAGTACACCACAGTCACACCATCCTCCCACAAAGCACCCCTCCCACACATCCAATATACACATTCACTTCAATAAAGCTGCAAGTCCCACCAAACACGTCTCACCGTGCTGCACACTATTGTCTCAGACTATTTCCATAAACCACTTCTCTTTTATATGTAATATTCATATTCATTCCAATAAAGCTGCAGGCTCTTTGGTTAGCCCTCCCTTCCTCCCACAGTTTGACCTCACAACTTTCCCATTGAAGATTCTCTCCTCCGACTCACGGCTAGCCACCAAATTCATTACGTCACAGTAGAAGCATGCAAAAATATGGGAGCATGCAAAAATTTTAAAGTAACTTCAAACGCTATTGCATCTAGTTGCATCTAGTTAGCACTAGATCAACGCAGCGAGCAGAAACAATAAATCTATACATAGATGAATATATACATGAATAGGCAGTTATCCACTCCCAGGCTGCGTCTCACCACAACAACGCGAGTGCGCATACCATACAATTCAGCTGCCAACAGACCCCTCCATGCACAAAAGCAACATACATACATCCCGATTTGTTAAATAGAAACCGTGGCCTCACGTGATCAATACCTATCATCATTACAGGACACAGGGAAAATGAGGGACAACGTAGAGGCAGGGGAGGGGCGGGGGTGGGGGGCAGGAGGGAGATGGGAGAGAGGAAAAAACATATGTGAACTCTGATGCTTCCATAGTCATGTGTTCAACTGTGCTATATCCACTGACCGTACTTAATCACATATATCATGTTTCTTCAAAAATTATTATATAGGGAATCCGGAAGATTAAATAAATGCTGAAAATGAAAAGCCTTTATTTAGGCCCTTAGGTTTCAATGTATTAAATCTGTTTATCCATCTTGCCTCTTCCTGCAACAAAACTACATCCAGATCACCCTTTCTTTCCCCTAGCTTTTTCACACAGATTCCCTAGAATCTAAGCACCTCTATTTCACCATTATGTACTTCCAAAATGTGTCTCGCTAGGGGGGTATCACCTCTACTTTTAATAGTACTCAGATGTTTTGAGATCCGACGACGAAACTCCTGTATGGTTTTTCCCACATAGATTTTGGGGGCAAGTTACACATAGCCCCATAAATCACCCCTCTGGTTTTACAATTAATGAATTGTCTTATCTCAATCTTCTCTTTTCAATGGGATTAACAAATTCTTTAGTTTTCCATATAAATTGGACAGTTTTGAACAGTTGCCACAGGGATATAGCCTACCACCGGAGACTGCAACCATGTTCCTTTACCATCTCCCTCAAAATGACTATGCACAAATTCATCCCTAAGATTTTTTCCTCTTCTATAAGTGACACTAGGGTATTTAGGAATCACCTCAGAAAATTTCTGGATCGCCTTCAGAATGTGCCAATGTCTTCAAAGTATGCCCCTCATTTCATTGGCTCTTTTCATAAAAGGTGCCATTACAGCGAATTAAATCAGTTTTTTCTTTCTTCTTTTTACTGATAATAAATGTCCTCTGTAAAGGGTAAAAGCCCTGTTAAACGCCTTCCTCAAAATTTTTTTGGGTAACCCCTTTCCGGGAAAACGTGCATTTAACTTTATACATTCTTCATTGAAATCCTCTAATGTAGAACAGTTTCTACGAGCCCTAAGAAATTGGCCTATGGGAACCCCCCTTTTTTGAGAAGGTGGATGCCACTAGAAAAATTTTAACAGACTATTGGTAGCCGTATTTTTCCGAAATATCTTTGTCTGTATCTGCTTGTTTTCATCCAACATAATTTCAAGATCCAAAAAATTAAATTTCTCCTGATGAATTTTCAAACTGAATTTCAATCCCAATTTCATTATCATTGAGTTAGATACAAATCCCTGAATAATTTTTCAAATACCATCCCAAAAAATCTAAATATCATCAATATAAAGCGCCCCAAATAAAATCCGATCTCTGAAAATTTCAAGGTGTTCAGAAAAAACAATAGCGTCCTCCCACCAACCTAAAAATAGATTAGCAAAACTTGGTGCACAGACAGTTCCCATGGCGGCGCCTTTTATCTGGTGATAAAAGGTGCCATCAAACAAAAAATAGTTATCTGACAAAACAAAATCCAAGAGCTGTAAAACAAAAGCATTGGGTTCTGTAAATTGTGTACCTTTGTGTTCAAAAATACTTTGATTGCTTTCAGGCCAGGTCATGTCTTATGTTACTGTTTAGGGCTTCAAAATCTAAACTTGCAAAAGTGGGGCTTTCACTCACCACTAGATCGTTAATTCTCATCACAGTGTCCTTCGTATCTTTAAGATATGAAGGAAGGCCAGTGACAAAGGCATCAGTATACGATCAACATACGTGCTAGGTCCTTGTGTTAATTTTTTTCTCCTGAGACTATCGGTCCCTTCCTGGTATTTGGCACAACCTCTTTATGCACTTTTGGTAATGCATAAAAAGGGAGCAATAGTAGGATTACATTTAGCATAAATTTCTTCTCCTCCTCAGTAATTAATTTTTTCTCAGTTCCCAGATCCAAAACCCCTTTTTTTTTCCTTCAGATACTCATTGGTTGGATCTTTTGGAAGCCTCTAATATGTTTCTGAATCACCAAGTATTCTCTCAACCTTCGCTCTATAGTCACTTTTATTTAAGATGACATTATTATCACCCTTTTATTGCCCAAATTTAATGAATTTGTATTGGTAAAAGATATTAATCTCTTTGCTAGAAAGTTGGCTTTACATAAATATCCTTTAGGAAACTAGAGGAAAAACCTTGAGTGATCTTGAACAATTGCAGGTTGAAGGTGAAGGAGACCCCATAATTCTAGATATACCCTTGACAAATTTGAAACTAAAATTTAGGAATACACCTCCGATATTACAATATAATTTATTGGATACGTTTGGGGAAGTAGTAAAAGCAAGATATAAAGAAACTAGCACTCAGACTACAACAATCTTCTTTTAATTTAAAATGGGAGGACAGAGTAGCTATTTTCAGAAATTACAATCTAAAACCCGGGAGATAGTAATCAAACCCCGTGACAAGGGTGGTAATATTGTCATCTTAAATAAAAAAGTCTTTTAGAAACGATGGTTGAGAGAATACTTGGTGATTCAGAAAAAATATGAGAGGCTTCCAAAAGATCCAACCAGTATCTGAAGGAATTAAAAAGGATTTTGGATCTGGGAATTGTGAAAAAATTAATTACTGAGGAGGAGAAAAAAATTTATGCTAAATGTGAAAACCTATTATTGCTTACCCTTTTTTGCATTACCAAAAGTGCATAAAGAGGTTGTGCCAATACAGGAAGACCGATAGTCTCAGGTAGAAAAAAATTTAAAACAAGGAACCTAGCACGTATGTTGATGTTTTACTGATGCCCTTGTCACTGGCCTTCCTTCATATCTTAAAGATACGAAGGATACTGTGATGAGAATGAATATCTAGTGGTTTAGTGAGAGTACACTTCTTGCAAGTTTAGAGTTGAAAGCCCCATACAGTAACATCAAAACAGACCTGGGGCCTGAAAGCAATCAAGTAATTTTTGAACACAAGAGGTAAACAATTTACGGAACACAATGATTTTGTTTTTCAGTTATTGGATTTTGTTTTGACACATAAAATATTTTTTTGTTTGATGGCACCTTTAATCATCAGATAAAAGGAGCAGCCATGGGCCCCAGTTTGTGCACAAGTTTTGCTAATCTATTTTTAGGTTTTGGGGGGAGGATGCTATTGTTTTTTCTGAACACCTTGAAATTTTTCACAGACCGGATTTATTTTGGGGGCGCTTTAATTGATGATATTTAGATTTTTTGGATGATAGTGAAAAATTATTCATGGATTTTTTATCTAGACTCAATGATAATGAAATTGGGATGAAATTCACATTTGAAATTCATCGGGAGAAATTTAATTTTTTGGATCTTGAAATTATGTTGGATGAAAACAAGCAGATTCAGACAAAGATATTTGGAAAAATACGGCTACCAATAGTCTGTTACATTTTTCTAGCTGGCATCCACCTTCTCAAAAAAAAAGGGGGTTCCCATAGGCCAATTTTTAGGGCTCGTTTGAAAACTGTTCTACATTAGAGGATTTCAATGAAGAATGTATAAAGTTAAATGCACGTTTGCAGGCAAGGGGTTGCCCAAAAAAATGTTTGAGGAAGGCGTTTAAAAAGGGCTTTGACCAGTGACAGGGATATTTTTTTAATCAGTAAAAGAAAGAAAAAAAAACTGATTTAATTTGTTGTATAGGTACCTTTGATGATAGAACCAATGAAATGAGGGGCATACTTAGAAGACATTGGCACATTCTGAAGGCAGATCCAGTATTCTCTGAGGTGATTTCTAAATATCCTAGTGTCACTTATAGAAGAGGAAAAAATCTTAGAGATGAATTTGTACATAGTCATTTTGAGGGAGATGGCAAAAAAAAATGGTTACAGTCTCCGGTGGTAGGCTCTTTTCCCTGTGGCAACTGTTCATTCTGTCCATTCATTGGAAAACTAAAGAATTTGTTAATCCGATTGATAAGAAAGATTTGAGATAAGACAATTCATTAATTGGTAAAACCAGAGGATGAATTTATGGGGCTATGTGTACTTGCCCAAGATCTATGTGGGAAAAACCATACGGAGTTCATCGTCGGATCTCGAAACATCTGAGTACTATTAAAAGTAGAGGTGATACCCTCCTAGCGAGACACATTTTGGAAGCACATAATGGTGAAATAGTGGTGCTTAGATTCTGGGGCAGCTGTGTGAAAAAACTAGGGGAAAGAAAGAGCAATCTGGATGTAATTTTGTTGTAGGAAGAGGCAAGATGGATATACAGACTTAATACATTGAAACCTAAAGGCCTAAATAAAGGCTTTTCATTTTCAGCATTTATTTAATCTTGCTGATTCCCTATATAATAATTTTTGAAGAAACATGATATATTGTGATTAAGTACGGTCATGGATATAGCACAGTTGAATACATGACTATGGAAGCATCAGAGTTCACAAAATGTTTTTTTCCTCTCTCCCAACTCCCTCCTTCCTCACCCCCCCCCGCCACCCACACCTCCCCTCCCTCCCATGCCTCTACGTTGTCCTCATTTTCCCTGTGTCCTGTAATGATGATAGGTATTGATCACGTGAGGCCACGGTTTCTATTTAACAAATCGGGATGTATGTATGTTGCTTTTGTGCATGGAGGGGTCTGTTGGCAGCTAAATTGTATGGTATGTGCACTCGCGTTGTTGTGGTGAGACGCAGCCTGGGAGTGGATAACTGCCTGTTCATGTATATATTCATCTATGTATAGATTTATTGTTTCTGCTCGCTGCATTGATCTAGTGCTAACTAGATGCAACTAGATGCAATAGCGTTTGAAGATACTAATATTTTTGTATGCTCCCATATTTTTGCATGCTTCTATGTGTGGCGTAATTAATTAGGTGGCTAGCCGTGACCCGGAGGAGAGAATCTTCAATGGGGAAGTTGTGAGGTGAAACTGTGGGAGGGAGGGAGGGCTAACCAAAGAGCCTGCAGCTTTATTGGAATGAATATGAATATTACATATAAAAGAGAAGTGGTTTATGGAAATAGTCTGAGACAATAGTGTGCAGCACGGTGAGACGTGTTTGGTGGGACTTGCAGCTTTATTGAAGTGAATGTGTATATTGGATGTGTGGGAGGGGTGCTTTGTGGGAGGATGGTGTGACGGTGGTTTGCTGTGGGGTGGAGTCTGTGTTCCCAGTGGGTGTGCGTATTGGATGTGGAGGAGGGGAGGTTGTGGAGGTTGGTGGAGCTGGTGGTGTGCTGTGTTGTGTGGCACCTTTTCTGCTGGGTCGGTTCTGGGTGGGGCATGTGTTTGGTGTGATGTGGGTGTGGTGGGGCGGGGGTCCATCACGGTCGGGGCTGGGGTGTCTGCTGGTGCGGTGCGTTGGCGTGGGCGGTGCGGTGGGGTGGGGCACGGGCCTGTTGTGGGGGTGGCGAGTTTGCCTGAGGGTTGCTGTTCGTGGGAGCATGGTGGTGGCTTTGGCGGGACATGTTATGAGTGTGCGTGCAGGAGAGGGAGAAGGAGGAGTGGGTTTTATGTGGATTCTCTGATGGCTAATTTGGGGGCACCTGAAAAGGGGTGTACCTAACATGATTATAAAAGAAGTGAGCTTAGACCACATGTGATCGGACCTCTAACCCCTGATGAAGCCTGGTTAGCTGGCGAAACATGTCGGGGAGGTCAGATATGACGTTTTAAATTGTGATTTCTCACCTCTGTCTAGAAGTGTCACCTGCTGCAGACGGTGTCACAAGGGGGCCTTATTTGTTTTGTGTCCATGAGATTAGGGAAGACTGCCCAGGTAGGAGGCTTGGGATCTCTTACTGGAGCTAGTACTTTGCTATAGATATAAGGCTCTCCTGTTAACAGGTGGTGCTCCACCAGATTTGATAATAGAAAAGGAGTTATTCCTTCTTTCAGAAGCAAAAAGGGTTAAATGACGAGGTTAGGGAAAACAGGTTTTTAATAGTGTGTATAGAGATTAAGAGTTATACATAATAAAAGTTACGTTTTAGTGTTTTACAGATAGAGAACTGATAGAGTTTGTTTGCCTACGGCAAAATAGTAACTATAGCAATCCTCCTAGAAACTCATAAGCAATATGTCAACAGGGCTAGGGATGTGTCCCTGCACAGTCTGACATTGTCCAACCTATACTGATAGAGTCAGTGTGTACACTCCCTGAATATCGCCATTCTGACACTCCCAGCTGATTCAGGGGGAAAACAAAGGGACAGCACCACACACAGTTATAAGAGGGGATTAACCAGAATTGTTATTTTACAGGGAACTCAAGTATTTACTAGATAGACATCAGGATCCGTCATTGGACCTTTTTAAGAAAAAGCAA
The DNA here is from genome assembly GCA_025379985.1 of Phyllomedusa bahiana. Taxonomy (NCBI): domain Eukaryota; kingdom Metazoa; phylum Chordata; class Amphibia; order Anura; family Hylidae; genus Phyllomedusa; species Phyllomedusa bahiana. Next base: position 112,653 of record JAODAL010008948.1, read on the forward strand.
TGGTCCACAATTATCAATGTGTGTACATCCCTCTGAATATGTTCCGAATGTGCTTCTCCACTTTGTAGTAAAACGCACCAGTATTACTCGATGTGAAAATGTTGCTCTTCTGACTGAATTCAATTGTATGTAATAATGCTAATACTATGTTCTGCTGAAATCCTTCCAGTTTCCTTTTCTCAATCCCTGGTTTAAAGCTGGATATTCCAATCTTTTCTTATTTATGGTCTTTCTACTGTATAAATCACTAATAGATACTCTCCCCTTGCTACATGTTCCTGTTATGAAGTAAAGGTAATCCTTAAGTTTAAGATCCTTCAGGAAACACATCTGGATACTGTATTTTTGTGAACATTAACTGTGGGACAGCAATGACTTTTATGACTTCATCAGACATTTCCCATTTCCCCAACAGAATTATCACTGCAAAGGAATCTTTATAGTAAATTGCTTCTCGTTTGCCCTTTCTATAATGTGATCACAGCTTCCAGCCAAGAAATGTTGGCTACATAGAAACTTGACTTGGCAGCTGTGAGACCCAGATGGTTAATTATGGATTGCACATTTAAAAACTGCTCTTCTGACATTCAGTATCGAAAGCTGGGCCTCTACCAGCAACTTGTAGCCACCAAAAACACATTAGCTAATCTGACGTTTTGACTGTAGTATTACCATGGTCAAGTCAAATAAACGACCATATTAATATTTGTTTTTTCATAAAAAATGAAGTTGTACATATTGGCTTCATAGACCTGAAAAGAACTCTGCAAGTTACAGACAGCAATTTAACCTCCATTTAACCTAACCAGGCTGGGAACCATAGTTACTATAGAAATATCTGGGCCATGTTGAGAGCCAACAGCTTCTCTGCTACATGAGCTGGCCATAACAGAATCGGTGGAATCAGCCAATTATCAATGGTGGGCTTTCTAATTCTCTTCAGAGAGTGACGTCAAGTGAAAGAGTGATTGGGCATGTTGAATTTTTATCTAGATCCTTCATTACTGTGGGAGATAAGCTGCTGCCAGAGGTGCTGGCAATGGTTGATTCCCTTCAAGCTTTGGCGCAGTAATGAATTGTAAATGAATCTGCAATTGTATGGCAGAGCATGAAGTCATTGGCTCCCTGCCTTGCCAATCACTCCCGAGTATAAAAGTAAGTAGAGTAGGCACCGCTGCCTTCTCTAGGCCACAAACCTAAAACAGTCAGCCTTAGGCTATGTTCACACAGCTTAAAATGGGACGTATTTCGCGCCGTACTGCGCTAAATACGGGGCGAGATACATCCCAGTCATTACGGT
>JAODAL010008949.1:0-113950 GCA_025379985.1 Phyllomedusa bahiana
CATTGTTCACTATGTGCGTTCTCATAAGATTCCTATTACGGTTCTGTCTCTTGATGCAGAGAAGGCATTCGACCGTATTTCATGGTCTTCTCTGCAGCAGACTTTGAAATGTATTGGGCTGGGCCCGACTTTCCTGTCCAGGATTGGAGCCTTATATTGCGCGCCCTCTGCCCGTATCAAGGTCAATGGTGCCTTATCTGCTCCCCTTCCGATTTTGAATGGGACACGGCAGTGCTGCCCTTTATCCCCATTACTCTATGTCTTGATAATGGAGAGTCTGATGGCGGCCATAAGGTCTAATCCTGATATTAAAGGGATTGAGGTGGGGTTACGTGAATATAAATGCTCTGCCTTTGCGGACGATCTTCTACTTTATGTTACGAACCCGCATATTTCTCTCCCGGCCGTTATAGCCGTCATCAGAAGTTTCGGAACGTGGTCTAATTTTAAGATTAATTTTTCAAAATCTGAAGCTCTTAGCGTCGGCAGTGCCCCACAAGATCTACCCACGTTACGATCCAATTTTTCTTTTGAATGGCCAAAATTGGGCATCTCATATTTGGGGGTGCGCATCTCTGAGGATCTTTCGAAGCTTTTCCCCAACAATTTCCTCCCCCTGCTAAGTAGAATACAAAAAGACTTAGATAATTGGCAGCTGAAGGACTTATCGTGGTTTGGAAGAATAAATTTGCTCAAAATGACGATTCTTCCGAAATTTTTGTACCTCTTCCAAACCCTTCCTATTCATATCCCTATCTCATTTTGGAAGAGGGTTCGCCGATGTTTCACCTCATTCGTCTGGTCCACCCGGCGGTCGCGTATTGCCTATGAGACGCTCATTAAGCCCAAAAATGCAGGAGGTACAGGATTGCCAGATTGTAGGCTGTATTATTTGGCCTCGGCCTACGCGCGCCTTTTGGCACTGGTCTCAGATAGGGATAACAAATTATGGGTCAATTTGGCTGAGGATCTTAGCTCCTCTGCGGTGGCGGTTCTCCCCTGGACCTGGACTCCTGCTCTCCAAGATGGTGCCTCTTCCTCCTTCTGTGTAAGACACACGATGGCTGTCCTGCATTCACATAGGAACTCCTATAATCTTGTAGATCGTAGTGGTCCCAGCGTCCCACTTACAGATAACCCGGATTTCCCGCCCGGCCACTCGCCAAATAATTTCCTGGGTGGTTCAAAGCAGGCTCCGTTACGCCTTTGTCAGGTGTCTTCAGGAGGGAAATTGAGATCATTGCGTGATATCCTCGGGGGGATGGCGGTCTCGGGTAGAGCCTCCTTCCAATATTTGCAACTGTCTCACTTCTTCTCTAGAATCAAGTCTACTTTCAACCTGACCAGGCCTCTTACAGCTTTTGAGGATGCGGTGGTGTCTGCGACAAGTTCGAGACATTCTTTGTCATTCATGTACAAGTTGTTGCTCTCTGATCGCTGTAGGTCTCTTCCCCCCTTTTGTCAGCGGTGGGAAAGTGAATTGGGCCTCTCTTTTTCTACTGCTCAGTGGGAGCGCTGTTTCCAGCTCACCCATCGAGCGATGTTAGCCTCAAAGCACCAGGAGACCTGTTATAAGATTTTGTCACGCTGGTACAGAGTTCCCGCAGTCTTGCATAAAATGTTTCCAGCAACCTCTGCTGTTTGCTGGAGGTGTGGAAAAGGAGAGGGAACCATGTCCCACGTTTGGTGGGGATGTCCCCTACTCAGAGGCTTTTGGACTTCTGTGCTAGAGGTGATTGAGGCGGCAACGGGCATTCTGGTTCCTGACTCACCAGAGGCCTTGTTACTTTTTATGTTCCCCATGTCAGTTAGTAGATTTAAGAAATCCCTTCTGAAGCATCTATTACAGGCTGCCAAAACTATAATTCCGCGGAAATGGAAGTCTCCTGTCCCCCCAACTTTGGAGGATTGGTTTGCAGAGATTAGTGCGGTTCAGAGAATGGAAGAATTGGTAGCCCAAACTCCAGAGCAAGCATATAAATTTACTAGGACCTGGTCTAGCTGGTCCCTTTTTAAACACTCCCCACTTTATCTTTCAATCACCTGTTAGTCTGGGATTGGCTGTAGGCAGTCTAGATGCTACTCTCTCCTCTACATTGGGCTTCCCCGTTATTCTCTCGTTTTTCTTCCCCCCCCCCCGTTTTGTTTTTTGTGTGTGTGTCCCTTTTCCCTATCTGTCTTGTGAGATTGCCTGTTTGTTGTATGGGTGTTTTGGTCCTCTCTGTTTGTTGGTGTGGGGTTGTTTTTGTTTTTTTTTTTATCTTTATTTGTTTTGGGTATATGGGTGCTTACAGCGGGCCTTTTTTTGTTTTTTGTTTATTGCTACTAGCTTGTAGTATATGTTCATTTTCTGCATATCTCTTGGCAATTATCAGGAATGTGACATGTCATGTTATGCACATTAGATGTCTTAGTGATTAAGATCCTTTTCTTTTTCTATTGCCGATGCAGTTCTTGCTTCGTTATGATGTGATCTTGACATACTGCTTGCTGTGAGTTTATGTTCATTGACATATTCTGTTCAATAAAAATTTCTCGAATTTGAAAAAAAAAGAACTGCTCTAACAACCAGGTTTTTAAAGACCAAGCCTGCCTCCTGAGAAATCGCTTCCTTGAGAAGGGGTATCCTTCAAAATTATCCTTCTTTTCTTCAAAAAGAAACGTACTGGATGTGAAATGGAACTAGCCTCAAAGGGGCTATTCTGTCCTTGTGGGGGTCCAAATTAGCTTTAAAATAACAAAGGGTGCACCGAGAAAGAGATTACAACATGCCTTGATGATGTAAAAACACTTTCTGCCTTTATTCACAAAATGGCAGCTTCTTATACTTTTGCAAATTAGTAGATAAGAAGCATCACATGTACCTGGCTGTGAGGGTCTATTGGTACAACCTTATCTACAGACCACTCCTCACAGCTCAGGAATGTCTAAACACAGGGTGTAACTTGAGCAGAAGAGCCATCTTGGATTACACGAAGATCTCTACAAACTACTACAGGCGGCCATTTTGTTAACACATTAGTGAAAAGAGATATACAGACAGCTTTTACATGCTGTATTACATAAGTATGTGCCTACTATATATGTATATGTGAGGTATATACTAACTAATACATTAAAATGGAGACATAAAGGATATCACATGTATATAACCTTTATTCCCATCCACAACAGATGTACACACTACAGACCATTAACCTGAAAGTCTTAATGAATTTGTTGAAGTAATATATTTTGTGGCTTCGTTTATATTTTATGCATTTTATCTACTGTCCATATTTTAATCCAATCTTTATGGTATATCCCTTTTACATCTTTTTTTTTTTTTTTTAACAATGTAAATTTTTATTAAATTTTAATAAAAAGAGGAAAAAGGACGTACAAACATACAATAAAGGAGACAGGCTAAATGAGCCTGGTAAATCACTTACAATACAGGAACAACATAAATACCATAGTCAAACAAAGTTCTTCACAAAGCAATGACAGTCAATGGTAAAGTAGATGATAAACACGCATAAAGTAGATTGCCGTAAAGCTTAACTACATCTTTTTATTTTTTACCTATATTTTAATACGAGGTTAGTTTTTATAAGTACCCCCTTATGCGCTTTTTGTTCAATGCGCCCTCTCAACCCTTATATTATTACTGTATTTCCACCATGCTATCAGCACGAGCCCTTCCCTATAACCTATCTTCAATATCGCGCCTTTCTCCATTAACTACAATGGTGTAAGTAGCTGTCCATCTGATTGGTTAATAAAAGCCCATAGAACAACATGGGTTGTAGTAGCTCCGTCACTCATTGGTCCATTTATGTTTCCCTCTTCCAGCGCACCAATCACCTATCGAGTGCCTGGCCCCATATACTTCGTTGTAACACTTTTCTCCCCTTCAACGCAAATAAACCCTATAGAACAACATGGGACGGAGTAGCTCCTCTTCCCATTGGTTCATTCATCTTGTATTTGTTTCTCCCTCCTTTGACACAACAATCATCTTTGGAGCGCCGAGTCCCATAGATGCAAATGCAACCCCGGCCCTTTTTTTTCGCTCTAGTGCAAACACCCCATTGAATAACATGGGACGGAGTAGCTCCTCCTCCCATTGGCTCGTTCATCTACTATTTGTATTTCCCTCCTCTGGCACACCAATCAACTCTCTAGTGCCGAGTCCCATAGACTCTAGTGCAACACTGATCTTTTTCATTATCCCCATAGAATAACATGGGATGGAGTAGCTCCACCTCCCATTGGCTCTTTCATTTTACCCTCCATGATATGCACCAATCATTAGTCTCCATGTGTCCTTCCATTATTTTCTATGGAGCATACTTCTCTTTCTCTGATTGGTTAATTCCTCCCCATAGACTGTATTGGCACTGTAGTAGCTCTACATCTGATTGGCCCATACGTATTTCCCACACTTTTTCAACCAATCAGCGGGTTTTTCTATTCTGTTTGAATTAGCCCGCCTATTTTACCGTTGGATGTTTCGTTTCTACATTTTTTATTGCGTTTTATGATTGGTTTATTGTTTAACCAATGGTAGTTTGTTTTGTATTTTAAATATGTGTCCTTTTTCCCGTTTTTATTGTAAAACTTTGTATCTGAGAAAGCGCCGGTAAGGTGTGAAACGCGTCATAGTGTGTTATTTTAAGTAAAGGTTAACACTCCTTTATTAATTTTAATGGAATAAAAGCCTTTATTGTACACCATCCTCGTTCTCCACAAAAGGTTTTTCTTCCTGGAACTAAGCGCCTGATCTGCATATTTTGGTTCATCTTTACTTTCCCACTCCATACATGGCACAGCCGACACCTTCTCTCAGCAGCAGCGACCGGAGTTTACCCCACTCCCGCCTCCCCCCTTGGCACCAGGTGAGGGGAGGGCAATGGTAGCATATGGAGTGTATTCAGGAACATTAGGGGAGGTGAGATTACACCTCTCCTAAGATCCCTACGTTCTTCTGACAGCTTCCTGTCACATGGCTCCCTCTCCTCAGAAGAGAGAAGATTGCCACTCTCCACCAGGACAGGTGGTAAGTGTTTTGTGGGAGAGTGGAGGGTTCAGAATTAGTGCAGGGAGAGAATTAGTGCCAGGGAGCCTCCCGGCGAATTTAATGTAGGGGGAGAATTAGTGCAGGGGGAGAAGTACATCTGAGATAGCGTCTGCATTCGGTCTGAACATGCCACGGGACACTCTTGTGGTTGAACTAGTGCACCGTATGGGAGCAAAGAGGCAGACCAAGACCGGTCATGTAGGGGGAGAATTAGTGCACGGGGGAATTAGAGCCTGGTGTATTCTCTTGCTGGCGTGGGTCCCTCCTTTCCATTGCTCTCTGAATACGGAGGCGGTCGCTGGGACTCCTACCATGCTCTCAAGTGCACTTGCATAAACCATTTACTCTTTCCATGTTATATGAGTCGGGATGAGTAGTCTGGCCACAAATTAATTGGAAGTTCATGTCCCTGTTAGGGTATGTTCACCCAGCAATACGCTGGGCATCTTAGAAATACGTGCAGGCCAGTGCGAACTTCTAAAGCGCTGACAGCCGTCTCAAATTGACCTTACGCGTGAGAGCTATGAATAACCATATTTGTGGGGTGTACTTCGGCGTATTGCAGTGTAATTATGCACCAAATTCCACCCCAAAAATACACCGTGTGAACATACCCTTAATCTCAACTTCCTTTACTGGAATTTAGCGGGGCTAAATATCCCGGAAAAGAGAAAATCTTACATGTCAAATGCTTAAAGCCGGTTATCTTATTTTTGCAAGAGGCAAATTGGAAGGTGGAAAATTCGTGACCTTACAAGCCCCATGGTTGTAGCCTCCTATCCTGGCCAATTACATTCCCAAATCTCGTGAGGCGGCCATATATTTCAGGAGAGGAAAAGTGCAATTCACAGAGGAACAATATGTAGATCCGGAGGGGAGATACATTTACGCAAGAGTGGGTACTGGAAATAAAGCATGTATGCTGTTTAACCTATTTGCCTCTAGATCATTTAGTGCAGACTTCGTCTCCACTATCCTCACCTGTGTATTGTCAAGACCACATCCTAATCTCATACTTATGGGTGACTTTAATACAGCTCCCAATTCTGTACAAGACAGACCACACCATTGTGTTGACAGTGAGACAAATCATCCTTCCATATGGGAACCTGTGGATAGACTGGGGGTCATTGATCAGTGAGGGTGACAAATTTAGGTCATACACTTTCTACTCATTGGTGCACGATTCCTTTTCCCTGTATAAATTTTTCGTTACTCTCTTCTTCACTATACCTTTAATATGTATGGAACCTCAAAGGGAATCTACATCCTAGTGCGGTCTCCAAATTATCTTAGGATATAAAGGTGCATCGAGAAAGAGATCACATCATGCTCTGTTGGTCTGAATACATTTTCTGTCTTTATACTCAAAATGTCAGGGTTTTTATACTCCTTTGTGTTAGAGAGATAAGAAAGCATCACATGGGCCCAGCTGTTAAGTCTGTGATTGGTAACATCCTTATTTGGGGTTTACTCCCTTTAGCTCAGGAATGTCCGAACCTTGGGTGTAGTCCTGGAAGGAGGCGCCATCTTGGATTATATAGCAGTTATCTCTATTAGCATAATATGTGGCGGCCATTTTAGAAACACATTAGAGACAAGAGTTATACAGGCAGCTTTTACGTGCCATGTGCAAAGGCATACATGGTGTTGTACTAATACATTAAAATGGAGACACAAAGGATCACACATATATAACCTTTGGTCCCATCCACAATAGTCCCACCTTGAAACGTTGGTCTCATTTTAATCTTTCCCTAGAGACCTAACACCATGGGACAGGCTGTGTTGAATTGTCCCCTCCTTGAAACTCCCTGCTGATCAGAGAGGGCTGGGCAAAATACCTTATCCACATATAGTACACAACTCTCCCTATGCTTCCTGCTCAATAATTGTGACACGGTAGACGTCCACTCTCTCGGGCAGGCTCATGTTGTGGCAATGGTCCAAAGCGTGAGGTAGTGTCCACGTCATCATAGGAGCCAGGCTGTGGGCAATTGTTCATCATGGTGGGAAAGCTTTCATCCACAGCTTTTTCAAGTAGTTTCCTCAAACATGGAAGAACACAACAAACAATTAGGGCAAGAATTATCAACACAATCAGTATCGCAATACCTATCTGAGCTAATTCCCCTGCCAGCCGTTTAACCAACTAAACCAGATACGCCAAGGGTCGGTGATACCCGAGTTCTCTTTAAGTTTGTCTGCGAGACTCGACAACTTTTTAATGGCCACAGTAACCTTCCCATTTGGTCCTGTATTGTCTGGGATGAAAGTACAACAGGTTTCTCCTATCATTTTGCACACTCCTCCTTTCTCAGCCAACACCATGTCCAGGGCCATCCTGTTCTGCCAGGCTGCAGCAGAGGTTGGGCCCTCCAGATCTGCCAAGCCCTGTAGAGCATGTCTGGTGTAATTAACAAATCTCTGCTGGTTATAATATATGTAGTTTATCCAATCTACATTCTTGTTGACAGTGATTATTGGTAGCAGAGATTCAATCCCAGCAGCCACTTGATCCCTTGCTTTAAACTCATCAGGGACCCCCCTTAGTACTCCTATTGCATCTATGTACACATAGGGGTAGAAGCTGCCCGTTGGGGAAGCGTCCCGTCTCCTCCTGGCTCACGCTGGTTCACTGGAGTCACTATCTTTTGAACCTCACTCAGTATGTTGGATGGGATGAGTTATACCAAACGGTGACAATCCCTCTTTCCTTTGTAATAGCTACTGATGGGTTCTGACTAAGGGTTAAGGCAACTTAACATCAGTAAAAGCAGCATCCGCCCGGACTGGGGTGCCTAGGGTCCACCAGAAGAGTTTATTTTAGAGGCCCGATTTGCTTCGCTGTCTCCGCCACTGTACAGTGCCCCACCCGGTCTTGCTTCAGCGTATACAGACCAATGTGATGACATCATCACACTAATCTGTAATCGAGATGGGGTGCTTGGGTTTCTGAGTCTCCCTCACCTAATTGCCGCAGGACACCGGTGGTGAACATAAAAGGTCTAAGGATATATGTCCCCTTCCCCGAATGATTCATTTTATATAAAAATATATCAAAAGCTATAACACAAAGTACTGAGTATAAAACCACTAAATAATGGTCGTACAGTTACCAAATAACATCGCTAAATAAAACCAGAATCCCATCTTCGTAGGGGTTCAGAAGACGAGGGACCTTGCAGGATTTTTGCTAGGTGGGAGAAGGTCTACCCTAACCAGGAGATCTCTGATACAATTCTCCAGGGATGGCTGAAGACCCATAAATATATAGTTAATGAGAAGTGGAGGGACACGTTCTTTAGAAGTGCCCATTCCGCAATTTACGGCTTTAATATTCCCCCCCCGTCCAGCTCGTCCAGACCGTTTGACGTCCTGCCCCAAGTGTGGCACCCCCCACACAGATTTGGTCCATAGTATATGGACCTGTGGGGAAACCCTGAAGTTCTGGGAGACAGTCATACAAACTCTGAATCTTAAGTTTCGGTGTAATTTAACTTTAGAGCCAACACAGCTCCTGTTCCATAATTTACCACAACATTTTAGGAACCACCCAATTCTGCACATATTTTTATTAGTGGCGAAAAGAAGCCTCCTGGCCAAATGGTTGGAACCAACTGTCCCTACATTGCAGGAAGTGATCCAGATGGTAAAACATCATCTCAAAATGGACAGAATCAACATTATCAGGACTAAGGAAACCCAATGCTCTAAATTTTTCAAGAAATGGCAGGAGTTCATAGTTAACTTTTACACCCCCCAGGAGATCAAGGACATCATGCAGCCTTTTGTTTACACCTCCTGGTATCTCTCCTCTCGACTAGCAGGCACTCTGGGGGCTTTGGATGTCTGTACCCCATAACATGGGAGCTCTCCCTCAGCCATATCCTGACACCACGCCCTGGATACTCCCCTGGTCACTGTGCGTCAGAGTTGGGGGTGAATTTGTCCTCTATTTCTCTGCCTCTGGCTTTAGGGTCCGAGGGCCGTGTGACGATCCCGCAGCATTGTATCGCCACAGTATTTGTTTTCACCTTTTAATCCAGACCTTACTTGATTACATAGGTGAATGTGATTATGTCTCTTACACATAACTGCGTATGGGTACCACTGTTCTGTGTTGGTTTGTTTTTTTGTTTTTGTGTTTATTGGGGGGGTTACTTTTTTATTATTTTTTGTTTTCTTTCTGTAGTGAAGATGGAGACTTCTTTTGCTTCATTCTTATTATTATGATACCAAAGTATGTCATTAGTGCTATTTTGTACTTTCATTGCCTAGTACTTTGCTTATCTGTAGTAATGATGCCTTATATTATTTCTTTGTGTATCAAGTAGTATCTCATCTAATGGACAGTTATTATATGTTTTTGTTATTGTAAAATTTAATAAAAATTATGTTTACAAAAAAAAAGAAAAAACAGAATCCCAAGGATAAAATAACCAATAATTAAGACCAAATACTGCCACATCATGCTTTAGGAGACAGTTTGAATCTCTGTGAAGCCCCGCCCACCGGAGGAGGAGCATAATTCCGGAGCAGCTCGATGCACCCATGTGGCCTTGCCCCCAGTGGGCGCGGCTTCACAGATTCAAACTGTCCCGCCCGCAGATAGAGAGAGAGCAGAGCATGGCTGCTCCGTTCCCAGTGGCACTGGAGATGTAAGTGAAAATGTATTGTGCTGAGAACCGTAGCGCGGGCCCCCTCTCTCCACTAGCAAGTCACCCTCCCATCTAAAGCAGTGCCGGCAGCTCTATTTCATATAGACAGCGCGAGCCTCCTCTCTCCACCAGCAAGTCCCCCTCCCATCTAAAGCAGTGCCAGAAGCTCTATTTCATATAGACAGTGATGGCCCCTGTCCTGTGTTGGGTCGTCTGTGTCGGTCTGGGGACCCACCGGAGGATTCTCCGGTCCTCCGGTGGGCCAGTCCGACGTTGCATCCGCCTCATCTCCGGGGGCTGGAGCAATCTTATAGTGTGCAGAATGAATCCAGTTGGGCTTTCCTGCCACCTTGACAGATGTGGTTGTGGTCAGCAGGACTTGGTGCGGCCCCTCAAACCTCGGCTCTAGGGTTTTACACACAAACTTCTTCACATAGACCCAATCTCCAGGCTGTAGGCAGTAGGATCACCATCCGGATCTGGAATGGAGGAGAAAACTCTGGAATGTATAAATGACAATTCTTTAGACAAGGCAGTCACATAAGAGGTCATAGCATCATTCTGTAACTGTAGCTGCTGGGGGAAGTATGTGCCTAACCTAAGTGCACTCCCAAACAAAATGTCATATGCTGAAAAGAGCCAATTTACCCCAAGGTGTGTACCTGACACTAAACAAGGCTATGGGCAGGCTGTCTGGCCAGGGCATGCCAACTTCTCTTACTGCTTTGAGCATTCTGGATTTCAGGGTTCCGTTCATTCTCTCCACTTTTCGACTGCTCTGTGGATGGTATGGGGTGTGCAGAGCTAGAGTACTTCCTAATGCTGTCCATACTTCCTTCATCAGTGTGGCTATGAATGCTGGTCCCTGGTCACTTTCAATCACTTCTGGTACTCCATATCGGCATGCAACTTCTTTCAGCAGCTTCTTGGCCATTGTATTTGCTGTGATGTTGGCCACAGGGAACGCTTCTGGCCATCCTGAAAACATGTCCACAATGATGAGGGCATATTTGTATATTCCTGACTTGGGCATCTGTATGTGGTCAATCTGGATCCTTTGGAAAGTGTGGAGAGGCTTTGCCAGATGTTTGGGTGGTACTTTTACTGGCTTCCCGGGGTTGCACTCAGTGACACAAGCTCTGGTGAAGGAGTCTGTGAGTGTGGAGATTCCTGGTGCTAGGTAGTACTTGTCAATCAATCCGTTCATCAAAGTCTTAGACAAGTGTCTCGGCCCATGCGCCCACTGAACAACTGCTGGATATAGGGCCCTGGGCAGACAAGGGCGTCTGCCAACTCTGCAAATCCCATCTTCTCCTTCTTTCACTACTTTCTTCTTCCAATTTCCTTTCTCTGCATCCACTGCTTGTTGTTGCAGTTTGTATAGTAGACGCTTGGATGGAGGATCTGTGGTTGTTGCCTCTTGTGTGACCATAGTGGGTACACAGTCATCCTTTAAGGCCGCTTCTTTTGCCGCTTTGTCAGCCCTGTAGTTTCCTTTTGCCTCCTCAGTGTTGAGTTTTCCATGTGCCTTCACTTTCAGGAGAGCAACCTTCTCTGGCAGCAGGAGAGCATCCATGAGTTCTCTGATGGCTTTCACATGCTTTAACGGAGTCCCCGCTGCTGTCAGGAGTCCTTGTGACTTCCAGATGGGGCCAAAGTCATGTGCCACTCCATAGGCATATCTAGAATCTGTGTAGATGTTGGCTGTCTTATCATTGGCCAGTCTGCAGGCTGTGGTCAAGGCTACCAGTTCTGCTTCCTGTGCTGACTTGTGGGAGGGTAAACTTTTTGCCACCAATACAGCATCCACTGTTGTAACTGCATATCCTGCGTGATAGTGGCCTTGTTCGTCTGTAAATCTGAATCCATCCACATAGATGACATACTCCAGGTTTGTGAATGGTTCTTCTGAGACAAATGGTAGATGGGATGTCTCCATTTGCATCACTTCAAACCAATCATGGCTCCGGGTGTCCTCATCTTCTGTCTCTCTCCCATCCTCCATTCCACTATCTCCTCTTGAAAGTGGAAGAAGGGCAGCTGGATCGAGGATGCTACATCTCATAAGTGTGACATTGTCTGGTGACAGGTGAAAGGGCGTGTTCTTGACATGTTCATATAACACTTGCATAAGTGCTGATGTTCCAGGTATCCAAGACTGACAGTAAGAGATCAATCCCAAGAAGGTCTGAAAGGGTTTTGGCCCCTCTGGGACGGGGATGTTCTCTACTGCCTTGACCCTTTCTTTGATAGACGTCAAAGACGTTAAACGTTAGGGGCCGTTTACACGGCAAGGGACAAATACTGGTCGGTTTATCCGACCGGTATTTATCCTGTTTTGCGGCTGTCCCCACGGCCGTGGGGGGGACAGCTTTTCTCCACGATGAGCGGAGAAAAGCCCTCCCCCTTCACATTGACTTGCACATATTCCGTCCGAAAACCCGTGCTGCACGGGTTTTCCATAGCACCCCATTGTGCTAGTTTGCGGAAGGTTTTTCAGATGCTCTGCAAAACCGCAAACCGTCTGAAAAACTGGCCAAAAACCCATGTCATGGGGACATGCCCTTAGGATATGACTGCCACCTCGGAGAGTTCAGGGCTCTCCCAGAGTTCATCCACTACACAGGTTAATAAAAAAGTGACACCGCATCACTTATCTGGCACATAAGTCACCCATAATTTCCGCCATTACTGGGCTGACTTCCTACGCTGCATGAGACACAATCAACCCACAGAGTATCCTCCAGACATGCAACAGACAAAACCCCACTAGGAGACAATTTGACAGGTCATAGGTTCAAGAGCACGGGCAACACACACCGTTACCTGTCAGTGTGATCTGGCAACCAGCCAATGGACAAAAGACAACACCCACCACAGAGACGAGCCGTTCCGAGTAAGAAAGAATAAAACAAACTTGCCTCGTACTGGGTCAAGGATGGTACCGTCCTATCTCGCATCTGGTGGTGGGAGCTGTATCAATCCAATTGTCAGCTTGAGTTTAACCCGATCAAACCCGTGCCCCATGGTTGGGCAGCCAATTAATATGGATGGAACCTCAAGGGGGCTCTATATCCTAGTGGGGTTTCCAAATTATCCTAGGATGATAAAGGTGCACCGAGAAAGAGATCAGACCAAACTCCCACGTTGGTCTAATTACACTTTCTGTCTTTATTCTCAAAATGGCAGGTTTTTATAGTCCTTTGTGTTAGTAAGATAAGAAAGCATCACATGGACCCAGCTGTTAGTCTATGATTGGTTACATCCTTATTTGGGATATACTCCCTTTAGCTCAGGAATGTCTGAACCTTGGGTGTAGCCCCAGAAGGAGGCGCCATCTTGGATTATATAGCAGTTATCTCTGTAAGCATAATATGTGGCGGCCATTTTAGAAACACATTAGAGAGAAAAAATATACAGGCAGCTTTTATGTGCCATAATATAAAGGTATATGTGGTGTTATACTAAATAATACATTAAAATGGAGACACAAAGGATCACACATATATAACCTTTGCTCCCATCCACAACACCTTGATGTGGTGGACACTGAGATATTTTTCATAGCTATCTCTGATTATGCCCCCATAATGAGTACAACTCCAAGAACACCGTTCCAACACCATGTGGAAGGGAGGATGGAAGGGGTCATGTATCACGAGATTTTGGTCACCAACCTCCTGCCCTCAGTAACAGCATTGAAGATGGGTCGTGGCTTGGCCTTCCAGAATGACAATGACCCAAAACAGCCAGGGAAACTAAGTTGTGGCTCCGTAAGAAGCATTTCAAGGTCCTGGAGTGGCCTAGCCAGTCTGCAGACCTGAACCCACTCGAAAATCTTTGGAGGGAGCTGAAACTCCAAATAGACCCGCGACAGCCCCGAAACTTGAAAGATCTGGAGAAGATCTGTATGGAGGAGTGGGCCAAAATCCCTGCTGCAGTGTGTGCAGGCTTGTCCTCATGGGCTGCGATGACCCTTAGAAAGGAGTAAGGGAGACTGCGGCGGAGAGGGATGGGGATGAACTGGGAGACGTCATGTGAGGCGCTGAAACTACATTTCCCAGTGGGGGATGAAGGAGAATGAATGACGGCCAAGACGTGCCTGCTTTCACTGCCATGTATTGCCATACCTGCTAATGACTCTTTGCAGTGCAGGCAGGCTGGCAATAAAAACATAAGCAAGGGCCAAGGCACAGCATAGGGCATAAAGTCACAGGAGGCAGGAGCGAAGCTCCGAACTCCTGTATTCATTTGCTGGGCAGGGTAGGTGGCTGTTCAGATGGGTCCCCTTTGGTCATGGGGCTCCGCGGGCAGTTGTCTACCATGCCCAATTGAATAGACAGCCCTGAATATAGTAACACATCCACAGCAAGGTGAGAAAACTTCACTACTATTTTCTTATTATATTTTTACAGTATTTCCAGCTCTTACTGCTGATAAGAGGATTGGGTGCGGCCGCAGTTGCAAGTTGTGACACAACCATCATCGCCGACCTCTTTGTGGGAGACCAGCGCATCCGCATGCTCTACATCTTTTACTTCGCTATACCTATTGGCGGGTGAGTGTATATAGACTCTGTGCGGCACTTGTGACAGGAGAGATGATTGAAGGGATCTTCCAGCTTGGAAGATGCTGGGGTCACATATTGGGGGATTGCACGATCTACAGTTGTCAGTGTCCTCTCTCCAACAGGCCATAGAGTGTCTTAGCACATTGTTGTCTGAAAATGTTATCTTATGTTGTACATAGATTTCATTGACTTATATCCTGACCACCTTATTTCTATTACAGCGGCCTTGCATACATTACTGGATACGCAGTTGGTGGAGACTGGCGCTTGGCTTTCCGGGTAAGTCATAGGTCTGAATCCCTTGTTTTGGAGGAATTCAATCTCTTGATCACTTATAATTGCTCGGTTTACTGCCTGTTATTTTCCCCAGAGAAATCTGAAATGTAACCCCTTAAGGACCTTGGGCCACGTGTATGAACCTTTTTAGGTCTAAAACTCATTTTTTTGCCCACAGTAACCTATGGGAAAAAGAGTGAGTTTTAGACCTAAACAGGTTCATACATGTGGCTTATTGTGTTTTTTGTTGTTGTCGCATTCGTTTTTCCCTCCTCGCCTTCCCAGAGCCATAACTTTTTTTATTTTTCCACCTACATAGACATATGAGGGCTTTTATTTTGCAGGACAAGATGTACTTTCTAATGGTGGCATTCATATGACCATAGAATATACTGGGTAACTGCAAAAAAAATTACAAGTGGGACAAAAAAACGTATTTTCGCCATGTTTGCGGGTGTTTTGCTTTTATAGCGTTCAATCTTCGGTAAATATAATGTGTTATCTGTATTCTACAGGTTGATACGTATCCGTCAATACCAAACATGTAGGGTTTCCGTTATGTTTTGGTACCATAAAAAAATTCAAAATATTTTCTATTTTTGAAATTTGTGCGACAATAACTTTTTTGTACTAACACCTACGGACGTCAGTGAGGCGGCATTTTTTGGGGGCTGAAGTGTACTTTTTATTGCTAGCAGTTTGGAATGCATGCAACTTTTTTGATCACTTTTATTCCAATTTTTAAGTGACGTAAAATAACCAAAAAATGCAATTTTGGCATTTGGAATTTTTTTTACTTCTACGGTGTTCAGCGTACAGGATAACTTATGTTATATTTTTATAGATCGGACTTTTGCGGACGCGGCGATACCAAATATGTGTAACTTTTTTATTATTTTATTGTTTTTATTTGTAAAATGAGGAAAGGGGGGTGATTTGAACTTTTAATACTTTTTTTTTTTGTACTTTAAAACTTTATTTCTTTTTTTTTTTACTTTAGCATTGAGTCCTAGGGGGCACGATCATTAATACAGTCTAATGCATTGCATAGACAATGCATTAGACTGTACAAAAATGGCGGTTTCCCCACTTCCTGTTTGCGGCCAGAAGTGGTGTAATCGAGGACATGGCAGCGGTGGGAGCCTTAACATGGCTCCCCGCTGCCATTGCCAGGCATCAGATCGCTGCAGTTATTCTGCATGGATGCTGATCAGACTGAAGAACGGTGCGTGACACCGCTCTTCATACATATAGACACCGCGGCCATCTTTGCTGTGGCGTCTAAGGGGTTAAACAGTGCAGGCGGGTGGCGCTGCCCCCCCCCCCACCCGCTGTAACCGCCGTGTGTTAGCTGCAATCAGCGGCTAACACCCAGCTTCTGTGCAGGTGGGTGGGAGGGGGTCACGGAGCAATCCCCTTGCAAAGCCCCTTAGAGACCCTGGTACTCATACATCAAGGGTCCTTAACCCCTTAACTCCAGGGCCTGAAAAGTAGTTAATGACCAGAACGTTTTTTAATTTTGCCTCCTTGCGTTTCAACAGTTGTAACTTTTTTATTTTTTCAATGACGCAGTTGTATGAGGCCTCGTTTTATTCGAGACAAGTTGTACTTTATGGGGGAATAATTTTAGTTCACTTATAAATAATTGCAGAATTTTTTTAATTTTTTTTTTTACACCGTTCACATTTCACACTTAATAACTTGTTAGATTAATTCTACAGGTTATTACGGTCATGTGGATACCTAATATGTGTAGATTTTTTTGTGTGTGTAATTTATGCTAAATTATTTTTTATTAAATATTTATTTTTATTTTATTATTTATTTTTTTATTTTGTTTTTTACACTTTTTATGTGTTTTTTTTTAACTTTTTTTTAAAATCCCATAAAGGGAGAACTGTTTTACATTTTTTTTTTTTTTTACACTTAGTAATGTATTAGCATATTCATATATGATAAAACAATATAATCTGTCTTACACAGGCAGTGATCTGGACAGCACACAGTGTTCCCTGGTCACTGGCTTAGTACACAGACAGCTCTGGGGCTACTTTAGGTCCCCAGGACTGACTGTGCAGCCTTTCCCTGGGCTCTGTCGGGTCACCGGGCGTTCCGATCACCCGACAGAGCAGGGGAACCCTTTGATTGCGCTGCGGTAACGCACCGCCGCAATCAAAGGGTTAAAGCACCGGGTTGCGGAGGCTTCCCCCGCTCCCCAGTGCTCGCAGGACATGCTCTGGGATACGGTCTGTGTAGTACAGCTCCAATCCCAGCGCAGTTGCGACGTCGGGCGCCGCAAAACCCGAAGTCTACAGCGACGTCTAAAGACGGTGGGCGGTCGTTAAGGGGTTAAAAAATCCACCTTTTACAATGAAACAATCGCTGAACCAGTAATTCCCATCCAGTCTTAATAGAACTTTGTCCACATCTCTAAGATTATTGACTATTGAATCCTGGCTGTGGCTGCTTACCCTTTGTGATGATCCCACTATATGTATATAACATACAATGTCTTCTTCTTCCACACAGGTCACCCCTATTCTGGGCATTGTCGCGGTCCTTCTTATGATCTTCTTCGTGAAGGACCCTCCAAGGGGAGCTGCAGAGGGAAGAAGAAATGAAACATCTCAGAGCTCGAATAACTGGATGTGGGATGTGAAAGAACTATTCAAGAAGTAGGTGTCTTCTTTGCAGTGATTGCCGTCAATGATCATCCTTGGGATACTTGCAATTATGACATGTATTTTCTCTTTTTATCTCTTTAGTCCAAGTTTTCTGTTTTTTACACTCGGATCTACAGCTTCAGAGTTTGTCGTTGCGACCATAGGCCTCTGGGCTCCTACCTTCCTGCAGCGAGCACGCATTGTTTTACAAGAGAAGAAGCCTTCTCAGACTGTAGTGTCCAACAATGCTGACAGGTATGTATTTATCAATTCACAGAAATATCTTAACCCAATCCTAAAATATAACTTTTAATAGACAATCAGATAAAAAAAAATACACTTACAAAAACCTATATTTATCAAGACACAGTGCTCACTCAAGACCAAAGTAGAAAGGGGTGGGCATAATCGTATATAAAGGATCTATACTTTCCACTATTAAATCCTAATTATAGGCGGAGTAATCGCCCAAAAAAGGGTGGCCCCACTTCTCGATGGCTCATCCTATCATCCCACTACACTAAGAAGTGTCAGATATTGAATAAATAAACCCCTTTACACTATGGAAAACATAACAAGTAACCAGGGTACACAACTACATGTATAGATGTTACTCCTGCTTACACAAATAGGCACCATAAGTCAAAAAGATCTTATTGTCCTCATACATAATACATCCGATTCCCGTAATGCATCTGATTCCCGTAATGCATCCACTACCCGACGCGTTTCTCGCTCTTACATACATGAGGGTTCATCAGGGGAACACATTGAAGAATCCATAGATATTGGTTTTAAAGATGGACACCAATTGGTGGGAGAAAGATGTGTTTATGTATTTATCCACTGCTCTAGAACACCAGAGTGACTTCGGGTAATATGTGGATCTTAGATGCTGATCCACAGATGAGTATGGCGGTATATACCATGATATCAATATGCCGAGATATGGCGGCATCAGGGAGCTCTAATATCATGATATAGTAGTCATCCTCATCACAGCATACCAGTGTTATTACTCACCCCCATTCCCCAAGTTACAAGATCCATAATGGAGATCCATCATACTTGGCTCCTCTTCATCCATCGCTTGGGACTTCTCAAATAACCTCCATCACTCTTTCCTTTGCAGTCTTCTATTCGGCGTGCTTACAGTCATCTCTGGCATACTTGGAATTCTACTAGGGGGGGAGACCTGCAAGAGATACCGAAAAGTCAACCCACGTGCAGACCCATTAGTTTGTGGACTTGGACTGCTGATCTCTGCCCTCTTCATATTCCTGGCTCTGGTTTTTGGAGACATCAGTCTTGTGGCCTCATATGTAAGTATCTGCTGTATAGATTGTTGTGATGTATGACTGCTCTGTATTTATCAAGATAAAGTTTGCTATCTCTGTAGATATACGGTATGCACATATATACATACACTGTATATGTACCTTGATATATTTAGTTTTGTGCTCACATGGTTTCTAATACTATTCCCCCATATGTTTCCCCTCTGCAGGTCTTTATGTTCTTTGGTCAGATATTACAGTATCTGAACCTACCGGTCGTGGCTGACGTCCTCCTGGTTAGTGACATTTTAGTTGCTCTTCTTTGTGTCCTGCTTTACCCATTAGGCTGTGTCCCCACGGCAATGGACAAATACCGGTCGGGGGAGAAGGGCGGCTTTTCTCCGCGATGAGCCCTCCCCCTTCACATTGACATGCACATATTCTGTCCGAAAACCGGACGGAAGGTTGTGCATGCACAATGTATTTCGGGTGGCCGGCGGTTTGAGCCCCGTTGTGCTCATTTTCGGCTGGTTTTTCAGACGGTCTGCAAAACCGCAAACCGCCTGAAAAACCGGCTGAAAACCCATGCTGTGGGGACATGGCCTTAAATGCCCCTTGTGCTTTTGATATGTGGACACTTTGTCTAGTTGCTTTTGTTCTGTTGGGTTCAATGAATTTCTTTTATATACTCGGAATTTCCTTTTTTTTCAGTATGTCGTTCATCCCTCAAGAAGATCTACAGCACAAGCCATACAGAATGTGGTCAGCCAAATACTGGGTGATGCTATGGGCCCCTATATTACTGAGCTGGTAAGTATTGGCTATATATTGCTTCCTGAATGGTATATGAATATCACTTTTACTGTACACAGCCTGACTGTTATCCTGCATGCAGCTGTGTTACTGTGGCCCCCACCATGTCTACATAGAGTAATCAAATTACATAGACAGTATTCCTACAGTACACACATATAGCATCAATAGAGCACATAGAGCACCCACACAGAATGTATATAGCACCTATACACAAGTCATAATTCTACACTGGAGCTATGTCATAGGTTATCTGCTGATGGAGGAGCACATGGACCATGTCTCCAGACAGAGACGTAACTTGAAGCTCTTGGGCCCCAATGCAAAAAGTTAAATTGGTCTCCCCAACTACTATGTGCTAATTGTAATAGTGGTGTCTTCTTACGTGGCAGTAGGGCTTTTGGGCCCCCTCAGGCTGCAGGGCCCAGTGGCGACTGCTTCCTCTGCACCCCCTATAGCTACGCCCCCATCTCCAGACAATGTGCGGAGCTGGGACTGAGAAAGCTAGAAGCCATGCTGTTCCCATTGCCACAACCTCTCCGGCCACCAAACTTCCTAACTTATACAGCGGCTGTGGTTAGGTATAAGGCTCTGTCTCCCCTGCAGTGGACGAAAAACAACATGAAAATGAAATACTAAAAACATTCATAAAACTGAGTTTTCTGTCCATTATCTGTCAAAAGCAGCTGAAAAAACAGCAGTTTTTTGCAGCAATTTGCGTTTTTTGGCGCGTTTTTTTACGTACGTTTTTTGTTTTTAATGTCTGCATAAATTACGCCATTGGATGTAACTCCGCCCTACAAAAGGGGATGGAAAGCCCATTACTGCATTTATATGTAATCTTGTAGCCCTTTTACGGATTTTGGCACTATTAAAATGATCTTGCTTTTGTCGCCAAAAATTCAATTTTTTTTTACAGATTTTGCCGCTAATAAATTTATCTCGCTTTTGCTGCTAATAATAAATTTTTTTACGGATTTTGGCGCTTAAAATACGTTTTTCTTACGGATTTTGGTGCAACAATACATTTTTTTACGGATTTTGTCGCTTTTAAAGTTATCTCGCTTTTATTGCTAAAAATCCTTTTTTTTACGGATTTTGGTGCTAAAATACTTTATTAACGGATTTTGGCCGTACAATACTTTTTTTTTACAGATTTTGCTGCTAATAAAGTTATCTCGCTTTTGTTGCTAAAAATAAGTTTTTGGTTGCTAAAATAAGGTTTTTATGGATTTTGTCGCTAAAATCCATGTTTTTACAGATTGTGGTGCTACTGATGTTATCTCGCTTTTGCTGCTAAAAATCCGTCTCCTTACGGATTTTGGCGCTAATAATTTTATTTCGAAAATCTGTAAACAAAACCCCCAGACTTTTAGCGACAAGATCTATAAAAATGCGTATTTTTGCCGACAAAAGCGAGATAAATTTATTAGTGTCAAAATCTGTGAAAAAAGTATTTTAGTGTCAAAATCTGTAAAAAAACATATTTTTAGCGACAATACTGAGATAACTGTAATAGCGGCAAAACCTGTAAAGAAAAGTATTTTAGCACCAAAATCCGATAAAAAACGTATTTTTTAGCGACAACAGCGAGATAACTTTAATTGTGCCAAAATCCGTAAAAAGAACCTATTTTAGGGCCCAAATCTGCTAAAAAACCCCCCCGTATTTTTAGCATCAAAAGCGAGATAACTTTATTAAAATAAGAAGAAGAGATTCGCACCAAAAGCGTTTAAAGATCTTGCGGCAAAATCCGTTAAAAAACCCCGTATTTTATGTCAGAAAGGAAAACTTATAGTGCCAAAATTTAAAAAAGTTATTGTGGAAAAAAACATGAATTGCGCAGTAATTGTTAGCAACCAAAGCGTTTTATTACGAATGGTACGAATGAGGACGCATCAGACACGTATGCAGATTTGATAATGAATAACCTTTGTTAACACCCACTATAGGTGAGACTTGGGTCTCTTGGGAGGGTTTTCATTGAAAAAACGCGGCATAAGACGTCCGGGGCTTTCCATAGACTCCTGTAGTAAATTTTCTGTTCTGGCGTTTTGTAGAACATGTTGCAAAAGACGAGCAGTAAAAAAAACGAGCAGAAAAAAGAAGCTCAGTGGAGACAGCAGGACGGTTTTACATTAGAGTCTATGGGAGATGATTACAGTCGTTTCTCCAGCGTTTTTAGAAAATGAAAACGCTGAAAAAACTGATGTTTTTCTGTGCAGTGTAGACAGAGCCCAATATGTCTGCTCACTTGTGTTTTTGAACTTTAAGGGGTGCTCTCATCATAGACTTTGATGGCATTTCCTATCGATAGTCCATTAAATTATATTGTAGGAACATCCCTATAACTCTACAGGTGTCACAATCTCTTCCTCACTTCTCCTCCTCAGATAGCTGATGCCATGGGCAGCGGACGGACTGGACCATCTCTCTTGATGCTCAGCAGCCTGCAGTTGGCCCTCATGACCTGTGTATTCATTTCCATCGTGGGAGCAGGTTTCTTCTTGGCGACTGCCCTGTTTATTGAGAGAGATCGTAAGACGGCAGAAATGGAGTCTGAAGGTGCGTGTAGGAATGGCTTCATTGTCCTCCCTTGGATTTGTATTGGCTCTATAGTCACATATGTAAAATCCAGCATGTGTATAGGATAGCTGTGTGGATAATATGTGGATTTTGTCATGATTTGAAATTCTGCAGCAAATTTATATTAACATCCCTTCCACACTTGATCTGTAGTGTAAATTACTGTCGATTTGCAGGGCAGGTCCATTGATCTATATGCAGGTGTGGAAAGTCCTCATTGAGGTTTATGCAGTGTGGAAAGTCCTCATTGAGGTTTATGCAGTGTGGAAAGTCCTCATTGAGGTTTATGCAGTGTGGAAAGTCCTCATTGAGGTTTATGCAGTGTGGAAAGTCCTCATTGATGCTTATGCAGTGTGGAAAGTCCTCATTGATGTTTATGCAGTGTGGAAAGTCCTCATTGAGGTTTATGCAGTGTGGAAAGTCTTCAGTGATGTTTATGCAGTGTGGAAAGTCCTCACTGATGCTTATGCAGTGTGGAAAGTCCTCACTGAGGTTTATGCATTGTGGAAAGTCCTCATTGAAGTTTATGCAGTGTGGAAAGTCCTCATTGAGGTTTATATAGTGTGGAAAGTCTTCAGTGATGTTTAGGCAGTGTGGAAAGTCCTTATTGATGTTTATGCATGAAGCTCCACTGCACCCCAGTAGCAAGCAGCATTTATATTCTCTGACAGTAGAAAGAAGGACGTTTGGAGCTCCATCCCCTATTCAGATAGAATGGAAAAATGAATTAGCACAGAATTTGAAGGTGTTTTCTGTTCATTTTGGATACAGTGTCTATGAAGAACAACACCTGAGTCAACCTAAGAAGAGTCGGAGTCTCCATCAGAAACATGGACTCAAGTACAATACAGGTAAGAGGAATATAATGATGTGTACCTTGGAGTAAACTGTGCATCACTTCTAGGGTCACATTCTGCTGCTCTATGTTCCGTCGTCATCACTTATATTTATTATTCTTGCAGATTCCTATTCCAGAGCGGAGTCTCTCTGAGATCGTCAATGAATATCGGATTCGGCTGGAGGTGATGACTACTATGGTGGCCACCATGTGTAGAGCAGACGACCTTCACTTCAGCAAGAGGAGGCAGATCCCAGGCTCGGTTTCTGTTCTCACAACCGGACGTGACATAGATCGGATCTTCTGCAGCTAGATACATTGATAGAACAGTATCTGCTGCATCAGGAGACGGGCTCCGGGCTCGCTTTCTGTTCTCACCATAGGCCCAACATCATCATCAGGGCACACTTCAGACTATTACCCTGACTTCTTATGGAAACTTTTACACTTGACCTTGAATGAATTTAATAAAGAAGTCAGTGATAATGAAATCACAATGTATCTGCGCCTCTTTATAGATCTCGAGACTAAGTAGAACATAAGTGGAGAACATATCTGCGGTCAGAGTCCATTATGGTAAATAGGAAATACAGAAGTAACCTTGGGTGGGGCTCTCAGTGATCAACGATCAACTCAGGATTTTAGGATTTTATTTCAATGTAGAAAGTGACATTGAAAATAAAAATAAATCACTAAAAATGGCTAAAAAATCTGTTAAAAATGAAAGAGTTTTTTTAAAGTTAAAAACCAAACCATGACGGTACATCATGGGGATCGTCCAAAAGATCGCTGCTGGAGCCCTTTGGTGATTGACAGCCAGGCTGCTGCAGTTGCCGCCGGGAGCGGAGATAACTCTGTTCCTGGTGGTTTAACCCCTAAGCTGCCTCAATCAATTAGTTTGCGGTAACTAAGGAGTCTAACCATAGGTGTTACTTTAGAGGGGTACGGAGGGCACTGGTCCCCCCCCACTTTTTTCTGGGTGGGGGACGGTCCCCCCCCCACTTTTTAGCCCCTTCAATAAAAAATAATCCATATGAAAGCATAAGTATACGGTAAGTGGGGAGAGCAGAGCACAGAGGAGGAAGAAGTTAACCCTTTGTCTCCTATATTTCTGTGCGTCTTGGGGGACAGAGTAGGTGGCAGCCTCAAGTGTCAGTGCAGAGTGAAAGCAGCGCTGATTGGTAGAGCAGGAGTCAGCAGAGGCTGCTTCACCAATGAGAACGCTGCTCACAGTCCAGCACACTCTGTACCTGGGGCTGTATCTTTCCCTCCCATTGTATACCACTTCCCCTATGCTCAGCCCTCATCAGAGAAGAAGAGAAGCTCATGCCAAATGCCAACTACAGGAGACAGGTAAGGGGGGGGACAAGGGTGCTAGGCGTTGTATATGCATGTGAGTAGGGTATGTACTGTATATGTGAGATGTGTATATACAGTACAGCCATTTGTCTAGCCATGTCACTTCTTCTCTGCACTTACGCGCCGTGGAAAATAAAAGTGAATGAGGCCGGCCCTGCAGAATTTGTGGAAAGTGCGGACTGGCCAGCATGTACATCTAAAACACCCGCTATATGCCTTGTGAACATACCTTAAGGATACATTCATGCAGTTGATATAAATGCTGGTTCTGGGACGGATTCAGCGCTGGAACCGCCTCAGAACCGGCATCCAATCCGGCAGGACACTGATTTACATTATACCTTATGTAAAATCAGTGTTGTTGTTTAGATGATACTGATTTTACTCAAGTATTTTCAGTGCAGCTTACTGTCAGCGCCTACAAAGTATTCTTCAAGGCATTTTCCGCACTAACAGCACTAAGGGATAGGAGGAAGAAATCTGCCTCAAGCAGTCCGGGTTGTTTGTTCATCGGAATTCTGTATTTGCAAGCGCCAAATTTCCAACAAGCAAACAACACTGTCAGTGCCGAAAAACCATCATGTGAACCAGGGCTGTGGAGTCGGAGTCGTGGAGTCGGTGCCTATTTTGCAGGAGCCGGAGTCGTCATAAAATGGACCGACTCCGACTACAAAAATATATAATATGTTTGTCCAGTTCGTTCGTTGCAGTGCAAAGAGCAAGAATAATTGGGTGCGGCCAGTGCTGCTGCTCCCATATCTTCAGCCTTATCACATGAGGAGTGTAATTGATGACATGGAGCAGGCAAAGCGCTGCCCCAGGGGAAAGATTCTGCTCCCATGGCAAACAGATTTCAGCAAAATATTTCACCTGCTTTCAAAGAAGTAGAAGAGTTCAACCATTCATCAAAACTGACTGTGGCTGAGGCAATTCCTTAATACCCTGACATTGTTAGAGATGTTGCCTCTGTGGTCACCGCTTTGCCCCCAACCCAAGTTAGTGTAGAGAGGTCGTTCTCTTGCCTGGAAATAATGAGATCAGATGTGAGGTCATGTATGCAGGATCTGATGGAGACA
Source organism: Phyllomedusa bahiana (assembly GCA_025379985.1). Lineage (NCBI taxonomy): Eukaryota > Metazoa > Chordata > Amphibia > Anura > Hylidae > Phyllomedusa > Phyllomedusa bahiana. Next base: position 25,182 of record JAODAL010008949.1, read on the forward strand.
ATACTATTTCTCAGAACAAATTCAGAGACTCCACAAATGTTTCTGCAGTGTTTTGCATATTTACAATTTTTTTGGTGTTCTAAAGTCGTATCCAATAAATATATTTTACACTGACAAGCAAAAGGGTAACAATGTTTTGAACTTGTGACTTTCAGACTCCATATCTCTCCATCCACTACAGCTTTGTACATGAGGCTACTGTAATTTTATACATAGTCATCTTACCGATCTTATACATAAATTTGACTTGCAAGTATTTAGCATCTGCTTAGTTCTGCAGATTCTTTCCTGTAACTGCATTGTTACTGTTTTTCTCCTAAAAATCAAAATGTTAATTTTTATTATTTTGTTAGTATTTGGGAAATCCACCTTTGGCTTTCAGCTCTGCCTGAATCCTTCTGGGCTCTGGATCAGATTCGAGCATATCTTGACCAAAATCTGATCCCAGGTCTCTTCTACACATTCCCAATGTTGGTGCAGACTGGACTTGGATACAAATACAGCTTTTTCTTCAACTCTACCCACAAGTGTTCAAAGGATCAAAACATTGTTACTCTTTTGCTTGTCAGTGTCTGTTTCCCTTAAATAGCTTGATTATTGTATTTAAGGGTTTGAAAAAACAGCCTGATATTCCATTTTTTTTTTACAGAAAAAGATATCATTTAAAAACATGCGCCTTGTATGAGGGGGTAGGATTTGGGGAAGGGTTTGGCTTGCCAAACCCCAAAACCCCTTTTATGTGAACCCACCCTAAGGGGTTTGTGTTTTCCCGGGGCCCAATATATGTATATACACACACAATTTCGGGGGGAAACCTTGCCCTAATTTTAGTTCGGGGATACAGTGTTTTAATTTTAATAATCTCGGGGTTTATGTGGGTATTCTGGGGGTAGGGAAAAATTGCAGTTTTATCGGGGGTTAAGTGTGAAATGTTATCTTTTGGGGGTACAGGGGGGGAAAATGTAGAAATTTCTTGGGGTTACAGTGAGAAATTTGTAATTTTGGGGGGTTTTACGGTTGTTAATGCAGTAATCTTGGGGGTACTTTTGTAATTTTAATCCCCTGAGGTATGGTTTTTTTAATGTAATCTTGGGGTTACAGTGAGTAATGAAAATTCATTTTTTGGGTTCAAGGGGTTTCATAAAATTACTTTTGGGGGGTTTTTAATGAATTATTTTATTTCTGATTTCAATGTGCAATTCTTTTCAAAGGTCCCGGTTAGTAATGAATTTTGTGGCAAACCATTGTGTAACAAAATTTTCGGGAAAGGTGCATGAGTGATGTCTATAGGGATTTTTGGAATGCAAAAAAAAATAATTTTGGGGTACGTATGTGACATAATTTAAATTTTTTAAAGGGGACACAGAAAGGGATTGGGATCTTTTATTTTCCCAATTCAAATTGTTTTTTTAAAAACCCAAATTTTTAATTGGGGTTGGGGGGGGGGGATGGGGAGGGGGTTTAAAGTGAAATTTGCTGCTTTTGCGCAACCATTTTTTTTTTTTCCATGTAGGGGGGGGGTTTAAAAATTTTTTTTTTTAAGGGGGGCGGGTTTCCCTTTTCTTTTCCCAGGGTTGCTTTTAGCCCCAGCCCCGGGGGTCTAAACCTTCAGTAATTAGAGAGCCTTTAAGGACTCCCCCCCGGGAAACCTGCGGGGGGGAGCTCCCCACCCATTCCTCAGACCCCCTAGCGGGGGTTGGGAAGGGGCCGTTTTCCACTGACGGGAGGGAGGGGGGAAAAGGGGGGGAAGGGGGGAAGGGAGGGGAAGGGAAAAAGGGGGGAAGGCAAAGGGTAAGGTGATGGAAAGGGGAAAGGGATGGGAAAGATGGGGATGAGGGGGGAAAATTTGGGGCCCCCCCCACTTTTTGAACCCAATTTACGCCCCTGATTTCTAACAGATAAAACCCACTGTTTTTACTATTTTGTCATAGAAAACTTAAACTCTATCAGTTCTAGCCCTTTTTAAAGCACTTAAAAAACTTAATTTTTATTTTTAAAAACACAACCTCTAAAAACAATTTTTTTTAAAAAAACTGAATTTTCAAAATCTCAATTTGTTCATAAATGTCCCCCTTTTCTAAATTGTGAAAGAATAAATTTCATTTTCTTTTAAATCAAATTTGGGGGGAGCATCCCCTATTGACAGGGAAAACCCTTTATATACCTTTGTGTTTGCTAACGAAAAAAAGGACCCAAAAAAAAATCTTACTTGGGAAATCCCCCAAATCGGGTTGGCTTGAAGCAAAATAAGGTTTCCTTTTTAAAACCCCTTGCAGCGGGTTAAACGTAAAAAAGGGGGGAGAAAAAATAAAAATTTAAAATTTTCATGCCGGGACCCCCCCCTCTGTCCAAAAATGGGACCCCCCAACGCGATCCGAGGGTTCTGATGGTTGTCAACAATGCCCTTTGGTTTGTTCCCTTTTGGGGACGTACCCTTTTGGTTCTACCCAGTGGTGGGAGTTAAAAGGGGATGAATGACAGTTGGTTTTTAATATATAAACGTATTTAAATTATTATCGCAGCGATCTAGCACGTATAGTCCTATAGTCTGACAGGTGAAAAACAATTACAAATAAAGCTTAAAAAATATAGTAAAACACGCACAACACCCTATCCCCATTACAATCACTCCAAAAAAGATCAAAAATAGAAAAAATTAGAAAAAATTTTTAAAAGGGGAATGGGCTTTAAATTTAGGAGGAAAAACCAAATTTTAAAAAGGGGAAAAGGGGGAGCATTTTTGTTATGAGGAGTGGTTAGTAGAATTTGAACTTTTTTTAGTTTTGAAAAAAGGGACGGCTCGGGGGGGGACATGTTTTTTTTTTATTTTAAATATTAAATGGTCCCAAACAAAAAGTTGGGGGAAAAATTTTTTTTCATGTAAACCCCCCTAAAAAATAAACAAAAAAAAAGGGACTTTCCCCTTCGCCTGGAAAAAAAAAAACGGATTCAATCTCCAGGGGAAAAGAGGGGTTCTTCACGGGTAAAAATGGAAAAATCTGTAAAAATAAGCCCCCCTGGGGAGCGGTCAAGCAAAAAACAGTGGGAGAGTTTCAAGAAAGGTTTTAGATAATACCGGGGAACTAAAAAATTTTAAAATGTGTATGTAGCTTTTTTAAAATTCTGGGGATCTGGATGGGGGAAAGGGTCTGGGTCAGAGTATGGGTTTCCATGGGCAGATTGGTTTTCCCTTTGTGGGTTTCGGGGGTTTTTAAAAAAGGGGGGGAGGGGGGCCCCTTAATGCCCTTGGGCTCTCCCCCATCACTAATTTTTCCCCCCCCTTTTGGTTGAGCTTGATGGATACGTTTTCTTTTTTCAAACTTTATAACTATGAAATTTATGTTTTGGCCCATTTTTATAACAAACCTAACCTATAAATTGTCTTATTATTTAACCGTTTGATAAACCGTGTTAAAAAAAAGTTTAAATTCAGGTTTTAAAGGGCTTTTTTGGGGGGGGTTTCCCGGGTTTGCACATAAAAAGGGGACTAAAAAGTGAACAAAAAGTCAAAAAAACCCCCAAACGGGGGGTTTCCCAAATAAAAAAAGCAGTATATCCCACAAAATAAAAAGCCCTTACATAGCTCCGTTTTTGGAAAAAATTAAAAATTTTTGGCAGTCAGGGAAAAAGGGATGCTTTAAAAATTGGTTTACCCAATTATTTTTTTTTTAAACTGGGGACAAAAAAAAAAAAAAAATATGGTACCACCCCTAATTGTTTAAACCCAGAAAAGTTAAAAAACCCAAAGTGTTTAAATTTACTGTACAGTGAGCTCTCCCAAAAAATACTTTTAAAAAAAAAACAAAACCAGAAATTTTCCCAAATTTTTTTTTTCCTGCCTTCCAAAAATGGATTGAAAGGCAATAAAAAGTCATGTGTCCCCCCATAAATAATATCAATAAAAAACTTCAAGTCAAACCCCCCAAAAACAAGGGGCCCCCACACAAAACCCCCGCACACAGAAAAAATTTTAAAGTTATTTGCTTTTTTTCCCCCTCATTAAAACCAAATGGGGGGGTGGGCCCCCTTATCTCCGCCCGGGGATTCCCGGATAGTTTCCCTAGCTATTTTCAAGGATCTTTATTAAACTCCCATAAATGACCCCCCTTTTTGGCAGGTGCTTAAAAAGGGGACTCAATGGGTATATTAAGAAACACGCCTTTCCCCCGGCCGGGGTTTAGAGGGGCTGCTGGGGTTAAAGGGGAATTTCCCTTTTCCCCCCTCCGGAACTCCGGCTTCCCTCTTTATCGGGGAGGGAAAAAGGCCGGCCCGGTGGGGGTTTAAGTTAGTTTTTCCTTAAGGGAAAAACGGGGGGGCCTTTTTTGAATTTTAACAAGGTTCCCCCTTGGCCGGGCCCCCCTCTTTTCTTGGGGGGTTTAAGTTTAAAACCTTAAAAAAGGGTAAGCCCATTTTCTTTTTCAAAAATACAGACCATATCACTTCTCAATATTATTTCCTAAATTGGTTTTTGGCGAAGGGGGGGATTGCAAATCGATTTAAAATCAAAAACTTGGAAAAATTTGGGGTCCACATAGACCAAGTTGGTTTTTTACCTTTTGGGAGGCTTCCCCAGGGGTTAAAACCCTTTTAAAAACGGGTTTTTCCCTTTAAATTATCAGGTAATCGCCCCTGGGGTTTCCCCCCTTTTGTCCTGGGCCTTTGGGGGGGGGAAGGGGGGAAAGAAATTTTTACGGGTTTGGCTGGGCCTTTTTAGAGGGCCCCACCTGTCAAGGGGGTTGGGGTGGGGCAAAAAATTTTTTAGCATAAAATTTTTGATTTTATCTTGCCCCCAAACAAGGTTTTGGGGCATGGCTCCTTTCTAAGCCCTTTAAAATTTTGTAAGGGGACTGGCCCGGGGCCCCTATTTGCCCTTTTTTTATGTGATGGTCATGGAAATTCCCACTGCAAACCTTTGGGGCTGAAGGGGGGTCAGGGGAATGCGAGGGGAAAAGATAACAAAAAAATGTGCGGGGGTTTTGGGGGATGACCTTCGGGGGTTTCCTCCTTCCCCAGAACTTCCCCTTTCCGCACTGATGGCCCTTCTGGACAAGTTTAGCTTTTTCATTTAAATTTAAGGCAAAAAATTCACCAAAAAGCCTCCCCCTTTAAAATTTCCCCCCCCCCCCCCCCCCCAAATTTAGAAACCCGCCCCCCCAGCCAACTCCCCCGGGGGAAATAGGTACCCCTTTTTAAAATTGGGGCCAAAAGAAATTCTTTTTCAAAACCCAGGGATTCGGAAATCCCGAATGATTGAGCGGGGTTTTTTAAAATTTTTTTAAACCCTTTTTTCCCCAAAAAAGGGGATTGGGGGTTGTTTAATGGGAAAAAAAATTTTTTTCCTTTTGGTGGGGGTTTTTTTGAATCCAATTCCCAAAATTTTTCTTTTCGGGTTCCCAAACAAATTTCCTAAAATACCTTTTTTTGGAAAAATTTTTAAAAAAATGCTTTGGGAAAATTTGTTGGGGGTAAAATTTTAAAACCCGCTACAAAAGCCCAAGACCACCTTTTTTAAAAAAGGGTTGGGAAAAAAGAAAAAAAAGGGGGGGTGGCCTCCCTGATCTAAAGTACTAATTTTTTAGCAAAAAAACCCGGAAAAAAAGGGGGTTAGACTGGGTTTTTTACTCCAAATCCCAAAATAAAAAAAAAGGGTTTCAAATGGGGGGGAGGGCCCCCGACTGGGGGCCCTTGTCAGCGTTTTCCCTGGTTTAAACCCACAGAGGAAAGCGGTTCATTTGAAATCCCTTTCCCCTGGTGACTGGGCTTTCCTTATCTATCTTTTTAAAAAAACCAGGGGTTTCCCCGGGGCATCATTATAATGTAGGAGGGCCCCCCCCACTCTGTCCAGGGGGAACCCCGGGGGTACAAAGGGTTTCGGCGGGTTTGGGCTTAGTGTTCGAGGGAACCCCCCCCCCAATAAGGGGAAACCCCGGGAAATTTTGGGTTTTTTTTTTAAGAAAGGGTTTTTTTTTAAAAAACGTATTTAAGGGGATTTGTTTTCCCCCCCCCAAGCCGTCCCCCCTTTTGTTGGCTTCAAATTATGAAAGAATTTTTTAAAAACTATTTTGATGTGAAAAAAGTGCTCTGGGTTTGGAAAGGGCCCCCCCTTTCTGGAAATTTTAACAAACTTTGTGGTTTAGGAGGTTTCCCAAAGGGATGTAATTTCAACCTTAATTTTGATTTTTGATTTCCCGTCCTCTACTTTTTCCACTCCCGCCTCTATTTCAAGGAGTAACTGGGAAAAGGGGGCTAAACATCCCCCGGGGGGAAAGGGGACGTTGGGGCTAAAGCCCGTGTGTTAGCGGCCAAAGCCTCGGGGGGTCCCGCCAAAAAAAAGGAAAATGAACCCATAAGGTACTATTAAGGTGGTACAGAGGGGCCCCCGCCTTTTTAATTTTCCCTTTTTCCTAAAGGGTTTCCCCTCTTTGCTGGAGATGCCCGGGCAGGGGGTCGGGGGGGGCATGGACACCCTTTGGTGGGGAGGGGAAGGGCATCAACCGGGGGTTCTGGGGTTTAAAATTTTGGGTTTTTGGGGTTGGGGGTTTTTGTTGTTGGGGGGTGGGGTTGGGGGGGGGGTTGGGGGTGTTTGGGGTTCTTTTTTATGGGGGGGGGCCCAATGTTTAAAATCTTGGGGGGGGGGAAAGGGGGCTTTGGTTTTTTTTCTGGTTGGGGGGGGGTTGTGGGGGGGAAAGGGGTGGTAAATCTTGGGGGGGTTTTTTTGGGGGGGGGGGGGGGGGGGGGGTGGGGGGGGTTGGTTTTTGTTTGGGGGGGGGGGGGGTTGGGGGGGGGGGGGGGGTTTTTGGGGGGTGGGGGGGGGGGGGTTTTGGGGGGGGGGGGGGGGGGGGGGGGGATTTTTTTTTTTTTTTTAGATTGGGTTTAAGGTTTAATTTTTTTTGGGGGGTTTGGGTTTTTTTATTGGGGGGGGTTTTTGGGGGTTTAAAGGGGTTTAATGGTTTTTTTAAAAGGGGGTTTGTTTTGAACTTGGGAGGGAACTTTTTTTGGGGGGTTTTTTTTTTTTTTTTTTTTTTTAAATTTTTTTTTCCTTTTTTTTTTTTTCTTTTCTCTTTTTTTTTTTTTTTTTTTTTTTTTCCTTTTTTTTTTTTTGGTTTTTTTTTTTAGGAAAAAAATTTTTTTTTTTTTTTTTTTTTAATGTTTCCCGGGTTTAAAGGTACCTTTCCCCCTTTTTCTTATTTCCCTTCAAATTTTTAAAAGGCCCTTTCCCCCTTTTTAAAAGGGATTTTTAAAGGGGTACCTTCCCCTGGGGAAAAAAGGGGGTAAAACCAAAAAAAAAGGGGGGAAGGAATTTTTCCCCCACTTAATTTTTAACCCAAATTTTTTTTTTCCTTAATTTTTAGTTTTCCCGAAATTTTAAAGGCCCCTTGGGGTGGGTTTGGGGGGTTTTCCCCGTTTTTTAGGCAATTTATTTTTTTATTTTTTTAGGGATCCCAAAAATTTCTGGGGAAAAGGTTTTTTTTTAATTATCTCTTGGGTTTTTTCTTAGAAATTTTTTGTATCCAATTTTTTTGGGGGTTTTTAATTAAATTGGGTTTTATTTTTTCTAAGTTTTTTGCAAAAATTTTTTAAACGGGTTTTTAACAAAAGTATAAGGGGGACAAATTTTTTTTTCCAAATAAAAGTTTGAAAAAATTTTTTTAAAAATTTAAAAAAAAAAAAAATTATTAGGGTTTTTATTAGCTTTTATAATTGATTTGAAAAGGGGATTTGGTTTGGGAATTTTGACTGTAATTTACGATACCCCGTTACAAAAAATTTTTCAACAGGGGTGTTTTTAAAGGGTATTTTTGATACTAATACTGTGAAAAAACCCGATGGTTTTTTAAAATTTTTCCCCTTTTTTAACCCATTTTTTCATGTTTCCACAATGGGACACAAAAAGGAAAAATTTTCCCTCACCTTTAAGGCCCATTTAAATTTTTGCCCTGAAAGAAATTTTTTTTTTTTTTTTTTTGGATTTAAAAATTTTTTTGGGGGGCCTTTTTTTGGGGATTGAAAGAATTTTTTTAAAGGGAAAGAGTTTCATTGCTTTATCAGCATTTAAAAGCCAGGACTGTATCCAGAAAAGGGGGGGGGACCTCTATGTCTTTAGGAAAAGAAAGTTTCTACATAAAAAAAGAAAGAGATTCTTTATGTTTTGAGAGTGAGACTGTTGGAAAATTTTCGCCAGAGAAAATTGTATGGTGAATTTAAAAAAAAGGGTTTTAAGAAAGGGTTTGGGTGCATTTTCTTTAAACGTAATAAATTTAACCAAATTTAAGGGGACCAGGATTCTGGAGGAAAAAGTTCTGGATACATTTCTAAAATGGGAATAATAAACCAGTTTTAGTGACCCGGATTTTGGAGAAGGGTTTGGGGGACATTTTTTAGAAGTAATAATTTTAACCAGTTTATAGGGGACCAGGAATCTGGGGGAAAAAAGGGGGCTAGAGACATTTTTAGATGTAATTTAAAATAACCAGTTATAGTTTACCAGGATTCTGGAGAAGGGTCCCGGATACATTTTAGATGTAATAATAGAACCAGTTTTTGTGACCGGGATTTTTGGGGAAGGGTCTGGAGGGGCATTTTAGATGTAATAATTTTTAACCGTTTAAATGACCCGGGGGAATTTTGGGAAAAAAGGGGTTTGGAAAAAATTTTTAGATGTATTTAAAATAAAACCCTTATTGTGACCAGGAATTGGAGAAGGGGGTTGGGGACATTTTAGATGTAAAAAATAAACCAGTTATAGTGCCAAGGGGGTTCTGGGGGGAAGGGTTTGGATTAGAGATTGGGCCAAATTTCCCCCCCCCCCCCAAATTCGTTTCCCCGTTATTCCCCGCAAATTTCCCCGGCAAAAAATAAATTCGTTCCGAATTTCTTCGGGGAAAAACATTAAAAAAACAGTTTTTCCCGGCTGCCCCGAGCCCTGCGGGTGGGGCCCGAAAAGTAGTTCCATGCTTAAAAAAATGCGAGGGAGATTGGTTTGGTCTTCATAAATTTTGTGTTTTTGAAAGACAAGCCCCAAAAACTGGGTTTCCGTCTTAGAAATTTGCTTCACTCTTTAAAAATTCCCCGGGCACTTTGAGGGCAAACTGACCAAAAAAAAGAAAGCGGGAATGTAGCCTGGGTAAAGTCCCTGGCAGCGGGGCCCGGGTGGGGGAAAAAAAAAAGTGAGGGGCTCAGGTTTGGGAAATTTAGTGGCAGGGGTGTGGAGGGGGACCGGGGGGCAGCCACACAGCATGAGGTCAGGGGCAGTGGGGACAAATGACCCTTTTTGGAGGTGGCCAAAAAAAAAAAAAAAGGGGAAAAGGGGCCCCAAGGGGTGGCACAATGACAGAGTGTGTAGGTCAGGGGGCAGCCACAGCCCGGGAGCATGAGGTCAGGCAAGTGGGACAAAGGGCAAAAGTGTGTTTGGTCACGGCAGCAGCCACAGCGGCAGGGATGAGGTCAGACGTGGCACAATGACACAGGGTGTAGGTCACGGCAGCAGCCCCAGCAGGGAGCATGAGGTCATTTGAGTGGCAAATGCGAGTGTGGAGGTGGGGGGGCAAAACCCGTCCCTGGTAAAGATGGTTGGTGGCAGGGAGGGGAAAAAAAGGGAAAAAGATGTGTGGGGATCGGGGGGTGGCGGGTCAGAATAGTGGATTTAGGCAGGGAGTTTTAACCCAGAATCAATTTTTTCCAAAAGTTTGGGTGAAGGGGGTCATGGGTTTTATGTAGGGCTGACGCCCCAAAAGGGAAATTTGGGGTGTGGGAAAACCTGGCCGGTTCCCCCCCTGATTCCCTTTTTGAAAAAAGTCAGCGTTCCACATTTCCGGGAAAAGGGGGTTCTCCGGGGGGAAAACAGGGCCCCCCCGCCGCATGAACACCGCTCTGAGCCAACTACTGGCCGGGAGGACAGCTTTCCATGAAAACTCGGCAAGTTGCGGCCACACACCCGTTTGGCTGCCCAGTAGCCCGCGGATCTTCTAATGGGGTGGCAAGTGTTTTCCAAGTGGGCCCACCCCGTTGGGTTTTAGGGCCCTGCTCCAGGCCGGGCTGTGGCTGCTGGCGACTGCCCTCCTCCAGGGGGTTTAAGGAAGCTGCTATCAGTGACTCCGACTTGGGTTTACTATGATGGACGGTATGCCCGACCCCCCCCTTCCCCGCGCCGCGGCAGTATACGGAGCGCGAAGAACCCCCCCGGTAGACCTGTCAGGGGGAGGGCGATGCCGACATAGGCAGCGGCCAACTGACTAGGAGGATTTCCCTATATATTTGAGTTTTTCTCCCTCTCAATTGCTGGGAAAAGGGTTCCCATTTTGGCCGGGTGCGGGGGGTCCAATGGGGGGAGACCCAAAACCCCTCTCCCGGTGCGACTTTGGTGTCCTGCGGGGAAAATCGCTGCTGCGGGCCTCGCACAAGTGACTCGGGGGCTCCCGCCTCCATCTCCACTGATACTCCCAGGGTGCTTGCGGGCTTCCCTCGTCTTCTCATCCCCATCTACCTCCCCCAGTGCTCCTGCCCCTCCTCTCTTGTCACTGGGTAAAAATCACTTTTCACCAGACAAAGTTGCTCCAAAGTCCTCCTCCCCTCCTCCATTTCAATCCCCACCCGGGTCAGGGGCCCCGAAAAGTAGTCGCCACGTCTCCTCCCCCGCCCAACAGATTTTTCAGCATCTTCCAGGACAGAAAAAGTGGAATGACGTTATTCATCCCGAGTCCCGGGATGACAAATAACGTCCCCCCGAATGGCCAACAAACGGGAGGTTTTTCCGCTGACTCCACTGGCTGACATAAAAATTACCCAAGGGGATACTTTGTCTCCTGTATCATCAAAAAAAACGTTAAGGCCCCTTTTCCGTTCATACAGTCGGTCCAACAGTGCAGGCTGGGGAAATTTCCCAAAGGGTGGAAACAGTATATAGGGTGTTGGGGGGGCCGTTCTGCCCCTGCACTCGGGAGGGGGTTCCCGGCTTTGTAGGGAAAGGGTGAATGCATCACAGTTTTCCCGGGGCCCTTTTTCAAATCTTTGAAGACGGTGGAAGACTTCAGGGAAACCCTTTTTACAACCAGATTTAACATGTGGCCATGCGGGTGAGGACCCTCCCCCCTCGGTGGCGCGGGCCCATGTTCCCTTGTCCGTCCCCTTTGGTTCCCAAATTTTCGTTGGGCCGGAGAAAGCCCACACGATTTTTGCGATGACGCAGACGTTTTCCCCCCCTGTTGATTCGTTCGCCGGGCAAGCCAGGGGTGAACTCTGACACCCCTGTGCCTCCTTGTGGTATGTGGAGCAGTACTTTTTGGAGGGTGAGATGGTGGGAGGGGAGGGGCGGACTTGGCCAGGAGCTGCAGTTTTACAAAAGTGGAGGAAAAAAGCGGGTCTTTCCCGTCCAAGTTGTTTGGGGTTTCCCCGGGCCGGGAAACACATTCACCCAGTGGGGCCCTAAAGGACTGACGGCCCTGACCGTAAAATTACAGCTCCAACGTCCGCGCTGCCGTGCACCTTGGAACAAACCGATAAGCTAAAGGGACTTGTCCCCCATTCTGTTCCATATTTTTAAAGGCTGGTACGGGGCCTTTTTGGGAAAAAAAATTTAGGGCCTTGGAACTCTCCCTGGGCTGGGAAACAACCCAAAAAAATTTCTGAAGGGTGCAAGCCCCACCCTTTTTGGAAAGGGGGGGGACTGCAGCAAAAAACAACTTGGACGGGAAGCACGGCCCAGCTGCTGCCTTTGGATGGTTGCGCAACTTTTTGTCCCTTTGCTTTCCCCCTCGCTGAATGACTGCGGGGCCCCAAATATTTAGCGAGGGGGCGGGAAAGCATCGGGGCCCGGGGAGATGATGTAAAAGAAAAAACACCCTCCCTTCTGCAGAGGTGGGGGAGCCTTGACTGGCTGAAAAGGCATGCGTGCCACGGGCCCGGCGTGCTGCTGCGGGTTGCTGGGGCCCGGGGGATGGCCCCACCCTGGAGGCCACTTTCTCCCGGGCCCCCCGGATGGTTCTTTTTTTTTTTTTTTTTTTTTTTTTTTAAATTTTATAACCCTATTCGGCCCCCTCCCGGGGTCCGAGCAAAGGGAAATGGGCCACAAACCCCCCGAGTCCGATTTTAAACCCCCAACCCCCTCCCACTGAGTGAATACGCCGCCGCTGCCCCCTTTGCCCGATCCCCGGGGCCCTACTTTTTTGGGCCTGCGAAGCGGGGTTTTTTACCCCGTGGGCCCCTTGGCTCCCGACCTCACACGCTGCTATCCCGCTGACTCACCCACACAACCCACTTGCTGGCTGCGCCGGCCTGACCCCGCAACTGATGCTTCTTCCTTGAGATGATTTAAGCCCTTCCTCACCCCGGGTTCCCCCAAATGCAGTCGGCTACATTTATCATCTATTTTGTTTCATGCACGGGTGTCCTCATCCCCGGCTTGGGATGCAGGGGGTTGGCCCCTCACAACATGGGCCCCCCAAAGCCACTCTCAACATCTATTCCCTTTCCACCCTAAAGCAAGAACAGGGGGTATTGGCCCCCTTTCTTCGTGGGCCAAAATAAACTGCTGACTGCCCCCCTCAAATTGTTTATCCTCGCTGTATATTGGGCTGGGGCCCGACCACATAGTAGATCTGGGGTGAGGGAACCGGGTGGGACGAGGCGGGTGAGGACAGGTGGGGGCCCCGACCCCCTTTCCCCGGGGCCCTGCCAAAATTAAAGGGTTTTGTCCCGACTTTTCCCCGCTCTTGGTGGGGGTTTTCAGATTCATCTGGGAGGAAAATGGGTGACCTATCAACCAAACAAGAAACCCCCGGGGTTTCTGAACAAAAACGCGGCCCCCCCAGATTTACAGCGGCAGTTGTGGCCTCCAAAACCCATTTACCCCTGCTGGGGACGTCCCCTTGCTGTCTGGGGACCTGGGTCTGCCCAGGAAGTTTGTTTCCTCTGCCAATCGAGGTGAAGAGCCGCCACCCCCCTGTCTGACATACTGTTTGGTTTTTAAAAAGTACAGACCTGTTTGATGAAGATATCGTATATGATAAATTAAAACACCCTGTATTTGCGCCCAAAGAACCCCCTAAGAAGCTTGGGGAACCCTTGGATTAAATTGCAAATTTCCAAAAAATGGCCCGAAAAAATTTACTTGTATTTTTCCGGGTTTTAAAAATCGTGTAATTTTTCTGAATGTAAAGGGGTTAATTTAAAACCCTTTGGATATGAAAATTTTGAAAGAATATTTCTGTGGCGGTGAAAAAAAAAAGTTTCTTTTTCTGAGTGCAACTGGGAAAAAATACGTAGTTAAACCCCGGAAAGTAAATTGCGCCAAAAGGAAAATTTAGCCACACAAAAATACTAAACTTTTTAGCGTGGGTTACAATGCGGGGTTTTTTTTCCCCCACACAACAAAGATAAAAAAAATTTTAATTAACCTTTTTCTTGTGAATTAGGTACAGGAAAAAATGTATATATTTTGACGGTGAAATGCGGTTTTTTTTGGGGTCACCACAACAGCAAAAAAAAAAAAACCCTTTTTAATTAACCCCGGGATGTAAATTGCCCAAAAAATTTGAGCACCCCAAAAAATGAAGTGGTATTTGATTGAAAAAAGCTTTTTTCTTTAAATGAATACAACAGGAACTGGCTTTGATCCCCTTGGGGTTTCAATGTGCTGTAGCAGATAGATTTAAAGTAATGAGTGCAGGGACGCACCTGACTTCAGATCCCAAAACCCCAAAAAAAAAAATAGAACGTTAAAAGAAGCGTCTCTGAGACAAGCTGAGAACCCCCAAAAATCGCTTATAAAAATCATTCTTCGTAACAAATCAGCCCCGGCAGCACCTTCCGTGGCACGGGAGGAGTGTGGCTCCCGCGTCGCCCCGGCTTATATAGTGCGGTGAGTCACAGAAACCCGCCCTTCCCCCTGATTGGCTTTATCTTGACATTAAAGCAGGCATCCCTTTTTCCCCCCAGAGTTCTTTCCCCAGTAAAACCCCTGTGCCGCGCCATTTTTTCAAGAAAAGCACATTCGTCAACCCGAAGTAAACCCCAAACTTCGCTTCGTTTTAGACCGAAGTTTTCCTGAAATTCAAAACGAATTTCCCCTTTGTTAGAATCAAAATTCCCATCTCTGGTTGGATACATTTTAAAGTAAAAATAACAAGTTAATGGGCCGGGATCGGAAAAGGGTCGGAAATTTCTAGATGTAAAAAATAACAAGTTAAGGACCGGATTTGGAGAAGGGTCTGGATACATTTCTAGATGTAAAAATAGAACAATTATGTGCCCAGATTCGGGAAAAAGGGTTTGGGAACATTTCAATTAATAATAGAAAAAAGTTATAGTGAAGGGATTCTGGAAAGGGTTGGAACATTTTGATGAAATAATAAACAAGTTTAGTGCCCCGGGATTCGGGGGGGGGTTTGGGAACATTTTTAGATGTAAAAATAAACAAGTTATAGTGCCCAGGTTTCGGGAGAAGGTTGGGACTTTTTTTAATGTAAAAATAAACATTTAAAAGGACCAGGATTCTGGGAAGGGTTGGGACATTTTTAGATGTAATAATAGAAAATTATAGTGCCCGGGTTTTTGGGAAAAGGGGTTTGGGGAGACATTTTTAGATGTAAAAAATAAACAGTTATAGTGCCCGGGATTCTGGAGAAGGGCTGGATACATTTTGATGTAAAATAAACAAAGTTATAGGCCCGGGATTTGGAGAAGGTCTGGAGACATTTTTAGATGTAATATAAAAAAGTTATAGTGACAGGATTCTGGAAAAGGGTTGGAACATTTTAGAGTCGGGCCAAAAATTTTGAGAATACAAAAATATTAATTTTCACATTATCTGTTGCCCTGGTTTTTTTTGTGTGTTTGTCAATGTTTTATTTTCTATACAAAATACAAATGCCAAAACTATTTTGATTAACAAAACTTTTATTGCAGTTTTTGAATAGTTAGCAGCGAGTCAATATTTGCATGTGACCCCTTTTTCTTAGGGCCCTGCAATTTTCCCTGGATGCTCTTAATCAATTTGGAGCAAATCCTGTGATACGTCCATTTTGCACAATCAAGCTTGCATTTTTTTTAAATTTGTTGGTTTTTGTTTGCCCCCCTTCTTGATTATTGACCACAAATTCTCAATGGGATTAAGTCTGGGGTTTTCCCGGCAGGACCCAAAATTCCCATTTTTGTTCCTTGAGCCATTTAGTTATCACCTTTGCTTTTTGCAAGGTTCCATCATGTGGAAAAGGCTTTTTTGATCCCAAACTTTCTTGGAGGTTGGGAGAATTGCTCTTGGGGGACATTTGGTACATTTCTTATTTATGGGGTGTTTTTTGGAAAGTTAGAGAGGGCCCATTCCCTTGGTGAGAAAAACCCCACATGAATGGTTTTTGGATCTTTACAGTTGGCATGAGACAAGAGGTGGGATCGTCACCTTGTCTTCTCCCAAAAAAGCTGTTTTCAGTGTTTCCAAAAAATTCGGAAAGGGGTTTCAAAAAAAATGACTTTACCCCCCGTCCTCAGCGTCCCCCCCTGTACCTTTGGCAGAATATCAGTCGTCCCGATGTTTTTTCTGGGAAAAGTGGTTCTTTGTGCCCTCCTTGACACCCGCCTTGCCCATGATCCCGCCTCACAGTGCGTGAGAGCACTCAACCTCCTGCTGCCATTCCTGAGCAAACTCGCATGCTGGAAAACCCATTCCCAAAACTGAAAAACACTTTTAAGAGACGGGCCCTGCGCTTGCTGGTCTTTCTTGGGCGCCTGGAGCCTTTTTTGGCAACAAAGGAACCTCTCCTTGAATTCCTTGATATGCGATGATTGTTATAGGTGCAAACTTTCTAGTGCGATACTCTTCCCGTTTGGAGTTTGTGCAGTGCAAAAGAGACTCACGTGTTTCTTTAGAGATAACCTGGTTTAACAAAAGAGAAAAATGATGCCAAGCCCCACCCCCTTTTAAAGGTCCAGGGGTTTGGGATTCTACTTAATCATGACAGATTGTCTCCAGCCCTGTCCTCATCAACACCCACACCTGTGTTAATGGAGCAATCACTGAAACAATGTTAGTGGTCCTTTTAAGGCAGGCCTGCAATGAAGTTGAAATGTGTTTTGGGGGAAAAAGTTCATTTTCTAGGCAACTATTGACTTTGCAATTAATTGCTGTTAAGCTGATCACTCTTTATAACATTCTGGAGTATATGCAAATTGCCATTATAAAACCTGATGCTGTAGACTTTGTAAAAATTAACATTTGTATCATTCTCAAAACTTTTGGCCATGACTGTAGATGTAATAATATAACAAGTTATAGTGACCGGGATTCTGGAGAGGGGTCTGGATACATTTCTAGATGTAATAATATAACAAGTTATAGTGACTGGGATTCTGGAGAAGGGTCTTGGATTCAATTTCAGGATTGTATAAAAAAACAATTGTTTATAGTGTTTTGGGATTGGAGAAAACTTAGCAAAAAAGGGGGTTTGAACTGGATGGACGTATGTCTTTTTTCGGCCTAACAAACTCTGTAACTATGTAACTATGTATATATGTAATTACTGCATTGTATACTGCCATTCCCCATGATAGAGCAGTCAACGCAGTAGCAGAACAATTAAACAAATATACTGATTACAAACCAGAATTGAAAGAATATATAATCACCATTATCTCTTTCTTACTATGCCATAACTATATTTATTTCAATGGTCAATATTACCTACAGATCCAAGGTTGTCCAATGGGGGCTAGTTTTTCGGTAGATATATTGACGACACCTTGATAATCTGGCAGGGGTCTGTATCTTCTGTGCCAGAGTTCGTTTGTTACCCTAATAATAATACGGACAATCTCAGGTTTACATCTACTAGTGATCCGATACAGATTTCCTTTTTAGATGTCCAACCTAGAGCCAATGTAGACACAGGTGACATAGCTTCATCTACCTACAGGACACCTCTTTTCAGGTAACGCCATGCTCCATGCCACTAGCTGTCACCCACGACATGTAGTGAGGAATTTACCAAAAGGCGAATACATTAAAGGGAGGGAGACAAGGATTTTAAGCCCAGCCTCCCCACTGGTGAATGCCCTGAAACCCACAAGGCAAGAACCAATCTGCTCCAGGGGAGACCCCAGCTCTGACCCCAGAGCCGCCACCAGCCGGGATCCAGAATTTTACATGGCTACATACGCATTAATATTCTTTAGTTTCAGGTAGGTATATAAAACTTTCTTGAAAGTCCCAACTGTTCCTGCTGTGACCAGCTCCTCAGGCAGCTATTGCACAGATTTACAGGATATATCACTAAAAGACTAAGGAACAGAGGCTATGTAGGAGAACCGGTGAGCTGGCCAATTATTTAGTATTTTTCCACTTCTATGCAGTCAGTGGTTTTGCTCCTAACTCGTCGTCTGTGATATTGTGAGGAACCGGTCAGGGGCGCACAAGAAGACACTAAAAGAGTGAGGCCCTGACGCTGTTCCCAACCACTGTCCCTGCCTTTTGGGGGTGCCCGACTCCTTAAAGGAGTTGTCTCACTACATCGATTCATCTCACCTCAGTCCTGTTTTCTTGGTTTCACTTTGAATTCAGGGGCGTTTATTGGCTTCTTCTACGCTGCAGTAGAAGCCAGGTCTGAGCTGTAGCGACCAGTGCTGGCAGCCTATCAGGAGAGAGGAAACAGGTCTGCAGCTATAGCAACCAGTGCTGGCAGCCTATCAGGAGAGAGGGAACAGGTCTGTAGCTATAGCGACCAGTACTGGCATCCTATCAGGAGAGATTGAACAGGTCTGTAGCTATAGTGAACAGTGCTGGCAGCCTATAAGGAGAGATCGAACAGGTCTGTAGCTATAGCAACCATTGCTGGCAGCCTATCAGGAGAGATCAAACAGGTCTGTAGCTATAGCAAACAGTGCTAGCAGCCTATCAGTAGAGATTGTACAGGTCTGTAGCTATAGCAACCAATGCTGGCAGCCTATCAGGATAGATCAAACAGGTCTGTAGCTATAGTAAACAGTGCTGACAGCCTATCAGGATAGATCAAACAGGTCTGTAGCTATAGCAACCTGAGGAGCTGATGCAGCCCATACAAGAGGGGATATCTAGGAATAGGTAGGACACTGCTAATGGACATATATTGCAAAGTTACTTCTTTTTGCAAGATATTTAATATAAAAAGCGGCAATCTTTGTAGCGAGACAACCCCTTTAACAGGTCGGCCCCAACAGAAGACTGTGAGATACACTAAGTAAGTGAATACACAAGACGCAGAGAAACAAACACTGAACACAATCAAAGACTTTGTTTGGCTCTGCACATCCAAAAGCATTTTTTAAAAAAAATGTAAGCATAGGTGCACATTGGCAAGGCAATAACATACATCTATTCCAAATATCAGTGGCACACTAAAAACTTCAGGGAGTGAAAAGAACTAGCTACTAGCACTTCACTCCCTGAAGTGTTGTAGTCTGAACAGGCTCCAAGAGAGGTAACATTTTAGTGTTAGGACTCACCTGTGCTGGGGTCCCCTTGACGCAATTGGGAGGTGAGCTTAAACATTTTTGATCAAAACTGTGAACTAAGAACCCCAAATTTTCATATATCCTTAGCAGTAATGCATTTTCAAAAATTCCTATATGCCTTTGATGTCTTACTTAGTTTTTAGTGTGCCACTGATATTTGGAATAGATGAATACAATCAAAGAGGGTCAAACTATCCGGGTCAGTAACAGTCGGGAGAAGCAGTACAGAATCACAAGGCAGAGGGATAGGTAACAAAGCCAAAGTCAGATAACAGGAATAAGCAAAGGAGAATAAAGGCTAGCTACAGGCACTAAATGAAAAAACTGAACAAAAGAAAAAAGGATTCAATACCCAAACAAATAAAAATATATACATTTTTATTCATAATTATTCTAAAATACAAAGAAAGAAGTGCAAAGAACAAAGAAAATACATAATAAATTAGCAATAAAGACGACAAACTTACAAGCAACAGGACAAGAAACAAGTAGAGTCACTAATCAATATTATTCAATAAAACTCATAAATCGTCACTAAACATGATTACATAAATGTCTATAGCTACGACCAAGACATGTAATGAAAATCTCAAAGTTGCAATATAACAAGAAAGTCAATTACCGCACCCCTAAAGGAACCAATATAGCAGGCAAAGGGAGATAGTAGAATAGCCCTTATATAACTGACCAGGGAGGGTGAGAGGTGGAAGAAACAAAAGACCGGGTTGGAATACAAGGCTGTCAATCAAAAAGGCTGGCAAGGAAACAGGGTAACTAGTAGGCTATGTTCACTGCTGGCTGGCCCCATTGACATTCATTACTCGCGGCGTGTATTCGCCGCAAATAATTGACATGTTGCTTATCTCCCTGCGCTTACAATATGATCGTATTGTACGAGTGGGGAGAGGAGGTGTAATCCATAGTTCTCTATGAAAACTGTGGATTACCGTAATTTTGGCGCCTGTATTAGAGCGCAAATATGCGGCGAAATTACCCTGTGTGAACATAGCCTTAGAGTGCTGGAGGATTCTTGGCCACGGCAATGGCCAGGAATCACTAAACAATACAGAGCAGGAATGACAGAGTTCACACTGGTGAACACAAATAAAAAGCACTATGGACGACACCATGTCCTTTGTTGCAACGGCCGTGGCCGGCGACCAGAGCTCGAAGCTGGGGGTCTGACAGCCGGAATCATGACAGATACGTTTTGCTTGAAATCAGATTTCTCTTTTTCTTTACATAAACTGTATTTTTACATATTATGTCCCAGCCTGTGACTAACACACAACCCGGCCTCTCTTATGGATAATGCCTTTACTCCAATCGATAATCCAACTAAACACAATTTGGCAACACATTTTTTTATGCACATTTTTTGCTTGATGCACATGATAAAGCAAGCTTAAAGAAAATGATGGAATGAGAACAACTTATGATCAAAGATATCAGAATCTGGTGGGAGAGTGTTACATTGCAAACATATAATAGATAAACCAAAATGGTCCCAAGAGGATTATTATTATTAAACAAATATCCCACATTTCAATGTGATGATGTCTTCACAAATAACCGGAATGAAATTCTGACCGACTGTTCACTAAATCTCATGCAACTCATTGTACAACATGAACAGAGTGAGCTTAACAATTTAAAAGCTATAGTACAAAGCCTGCAAAAGCAAGGGCATGAAGATGAAACATGGCTGGGTCTTTCAGCATGACAATGATTCCAAGCACACAACCAGGGCAACGAAGGAGCTTAGTAAGAAGCATTTCAGGGTCCTGGAGTGGCCTGGCCAGTCTCCAGATCTCAACCCCACAGAAAACCTTTGGAGGGAGTTGAAAGTCCGTGTTGCCCAGCGACAGCCCCAAAACATCCCTGTTCTAGAGGAGATCTGCCTGGAGGAATGGGCCAACATACCAGAAGCAGTGTGCGCCAACCTTGTGAAGACTTACAGAAAACGTCTGACCTCTGTCATTACCAACAAAGGAGATAGAACAAAGGATTGAGATGAACTTTTCTTATTGACCAAATACTTATTTTCCACCAGACTTTGCAAATAAATTCTTTCCAAATCAGACAATGGGATTTTCTGGATTTGTTTTCTCATTTTGTCTCTCATAGTTGAGGTCGACCTATGATATCAGTTACAGACCCCTCTCATCTTTTTAACCCCTTAAGGACCCTGCATTTTTTTTTGTTGACACGTTCGTTTTTCCCTCCTCGCCTTCCCAGAGCCGTAACTTTTTTATTTTTCCACCTACATAGACACGTGAGGGCTTTTATTTTGCGGGACAACATGTACTTTCTAATGGTGTTATTCACTGTACTATAGAATATACTGGGAAACTGCAAAAAAAATTCCAAGTGGGACAAATTGTGAAAAAAACGTACTTTCACCATGTTTGTGGGTTTTTTGCTTTTATGGCGTTCAATATTCGGTAAATATAATGTGTTATCTGTCACGATCCTGGACGTAGTAGGTGGATCCACGGGACCACTGCCAGCGATGGTGTAAGCCACGCCAGGGAACGGAATCTAAGTAGGTCCCGGTTTTCACCAGAGCCCGCCGCAAAGCGGGATGGACTTGCTGCGGCGGGAGTCTACCAGGTCGTTACCCCTGACGTGACTTGCTTGCGGTGGCAGCCGAGGTATAGCGTGGTGCAGAATCGTCAGGCAGGCACGTAGTCGGGAACAGGCAGAAGGTCAGGGCAGGCGGCACAGGTTCGTGGTCGTGGACAGGCACTAGGTCAGGGCAGGCGGCAAGATGCGTGGTCGAGGAACGGAAGCTAATGGTACGGTACACGGTAAGTCAGAACAAGGCTTGTAACGCTTTCTCTATAGGCTGAAATGGCACTAAAGATCCGGCAATGGCCCCAGGAAGGGGCAGGCTTAAATAAGGGCAGTGACCGGCAATAGCCAATTACCGGTACACTGGCCCTTTAAATCTCGCAGTGCCGGCGCGCGCGCGCCTTAGATGTCAGGGACGCGCGCGCCGGGAGGCTGAGACCGCAACAGGAGCGCGGCCGGGTAAGTAGAGAGGAGCCGGGCCGGCCGGGTGAGCGCGCCCACCGCCCGTCATGCGGGCGGCGGTGCCGCTCGTGCGGCGACCACGGGTGTGCCCGCGACCCGGGACGGGGGTCGCGGGCCCACCCGTGACATTATCTGTATTCTACAGGTTGATACGCATCCGGCAATACCAAACATGTAAGGTTTCCGTTATGTTTTGGTACCGTAAAAAAATTCCAAACATTTTCCATTTTTGAAATTTGCGCCGCAGCGCCAGTTTGTGCGACTAATAACTTTTTTGTACTAACACCTACGGACGTCAGTGAGGGTGATTTTTTTGCTGGTTGAAGTGTAGTTTTTATTGCTAGCGGTTTGGAATGCATGCGACTTTTTTTATCACTTTTTTTCCTATTTTTATGCGACGTGGAATGACCAAAAAATGCAATTTTGGCATTTGGAATTTTTTTTCTTAGCAATCAGCCCCTAACACCGATCCCCCTGCAAAGCCCCTTAGCAACCCTGGGATGTCCAGGGTCGTTAAGGGGTTAAGTGGGAGAACTTGCACAATTGGTGGCCGACTCAATACTTTTTTCCCCCACTGTATAACCCATTGTTTAAATCACTAGATGAAAAACTAAAAAACTAATATAACTAGGGGGTGTGGCCTGCCATGCTGGAGAGCGGGCGCGTGTGAGCGAGCTCCATCCAGGGCAACCAGCTTAACAGGAGCACAGAATGGGACCCGGATGCCCTAAGAAGAAGCCTAAAGCTGCAGTGGACACTCAGGACGAAGGTGTCCCTATCGCAAACTTTTTCGCTCTGCTTGCCCACATGAAGGCGCGATCGGTGAAGAACTCTCTGGAGCGGGCGCCATCTTGGTCCACTTCAGTAGCGGAGCGAACTCCCCAGGATGCTCGCGAGACCCCCCGCTTTTGGAAGCCCCCTGGTCTGGCGAGGAGGCAGATCAGAGCCTGGGCGGCCACTCGGGAGAAGGAAGCAGCCCGTCGGGTAGCAGCAGACGATCCCCGGTACAGAGCGCGCGAACCTTTGCACCATCACTGCCTCGCGTGACCGGAGAGCAGCGGCGGCTGGATGAGGCAATCTCCCTGCAGAGAGACACAGACTTTGATAACATAGAACCATATGTCTCCCCTTCACTGAGTACATCGGTCCCAGACCCCTTGGAGGACCCCAGAGCGAGCCCCCTCCTGCTCCATTCTCCGGGTTCCCCATCCATGGTGCACCCTGGGCATGTGTCCCCTGCGGACTGGATCCAATCTGGGCCCCACCGGGGACAGAAAGCAGACAACCCACGATGCCCGTTTGTCAGCCTGAAGCAAAATGTACACCGGCACGCACCCATTCCTGCAGCAGAGGCAATGCAAACTCTCCAGGGACACCCTGAGCCCTGAGCTCTGCTTTCTCTTTTACCAGTTAGAAGCGACCTTGTGTCAATGGCACAGGAATTGAAGTCTGCCTAGCGCCAGGACCTCCACTCAGTTAAAGCAGATATCACAACGATCCAGAGCCGAGTCCACAGCTTGGAACATTTCGGTCCAAGACTCCATAGCAGAACTATTTGCCTCCATCGATTCTCAGAAGTATCCATCGAAATCT
Organism: Phyllomedusa bahiana; assembly: GCA_025379985.1. Taxonomy (NCBI): domain Eukaryota; kingdom Metazoa; phylum Chordata; class Amphibia; order Anura; family Hylidae; genus Phyllomedusa; species Phyllomedusa bahiana. The sequence continues at coordinate 48,288 of JAODAL010008949.1, forward strand.
AATAGACCACATGGATGACTTAGAAACCAGAAACAGACGAAACAATATCCGCGTACGGGGGCTGCTGGAATCAGTCAAAACTCAGGATCTGCCACTATCCCTCACCAAACCTTTCAATACGCTCCTTGGGAATGGAGAGGAGGAACACATCGAGATCGACAGGGGGAAAAGAGCCTTGAGACCAGCCAGCACTGATACGAATAAGCCCAGAGACGTGATGTGTCGCATTACTTCTCAGTCAAAGAGGCGATCATGAGAAAGCGAGACTCTCTTCTAACTTAAAATTTGAAGTTTAATACACTAAATCGGCCCCTAGAGGTCTCATTTGATCTCGAAGAACTGTTTGAACTTTAGTAACCTAATGACCTACATTAGGAAGCCCACTATGGGGAGCAAACAGCATTTTACATGTGTTTCAGAGGAAGCCCAATAGAGGGAGCTATAACAGCATTTTACATGTGTTTCAGAGGAAGCCCACAAGTGGGAGCTAAACACATTTTACATGTGTTTCAGAGTAAGCCCAATAGAGGGAGCTATAACAGCATTTTACATGTGTTTCAGAGAAAGCCCAATAGAGGTGCTATGACAACATTTTACATGTGTTTCAGAGTAAGCCCAATAGAGGGAGCTATAACAGCATTTTACATGTGTTTCCAGATAAACTCAATAAGGGAGCTATACACATTTACATGTGTTTCAGAGGAAGCCCACAAGTGGGAGCTAACAGCATTTTACATGTGTTTCAGAGTAAGCCCAATAGAGGGAGCTATAACAGCATTTTACATGTGTTCCAGATGAAGCCCAATAGAAGGAGCTATAACAGCATTTTACATTTACAGCACTGATACGAATAAGCCCAGAGGCATGATATATCGCATTCAGGGGTGCCAATAGAGCAGAACGGGCACTACTCTTGTCAGGGGCCCTAACCAAAAAGGGGCCCATTGATATGTTAAAAAATAGGAGCTAGTTATGGGTGGGGGCCCCATTTGATTCGGCTGTATGGGGCCCTGAAACAGTTAATAGATGACTGATGGCAGCCCTGATCGCATTACTTCTCGGTCAAAGAGACGATCATGAAAAAGCGAGACTCTCTTCTAACTTGGTTTATGAAGGGGCCAAAATCTCCCTTTTTCGCGATCTGTCCAGGGGCACCCTGAGGCTCAGATACGCGCTTAAACCAGTATTAGCTTCCCTACATGCCCTCCAGGTTCGACAAAATGTTGTCCCTCAGATCACCGGTGGACCTCCCCGTCTTTTTAAAGGCGCTTGAGCTCCCCCTGGTATCACTGCTGGACTGGGATCCCCTGTTCGTTTCACAGCCTTCGCTCCAACAAGCTTGCGGCGGCGACCTTCCTGCATCGGGACGGCCGGGTCCTGCGGCGGCTGCGCTCCCACAGAGACCACAAAGACATCCCAGGAAGGAGGCCGGTGGAGTTTTCCTCAGAGACTCTCAAAGACGTAGTCTTCCCGTCTTTATGCCGTGAACTTTTATCTTGAGGGGTTTTTTTATATACTGATGTCAATGGTTCTGCTTTTCATGACCTTCGGTACCCGGTCCCATTGGAGCGCGGAGAGTGAAGCCTTTATCATTCATTTGGTCCAATTTCTGTGTCTCAGGTTTTTTATTTTTTTATTTTTCTTCTTCTTCTCTCTTCCCCATTGCTGTGAGTTACCCTCTATCCCACCCTCCACACTTTTTTTTCCTCTCCTCCCCCCACTCCCCTTCCCAGGATTGAGCAGATTAGAATTAGCCTTGGGGTATGTTCACACAACGTTTTTCAGATCCATTTTTTGGATCCGTTTTTCGGACCAAAAAAATGTATCTAACAATGTGCAGTTTGAATTACATTGGTTTCAATTGGGTTCAGACAAGTGATCGCCGATGCATGTTTTGCATCTTTTCAATGCGTTTTTCGGATCCATTTTAAGCATTGTCATGTCAATTCTACTTGCGTTTTATACAAGTTAAATCCCCATAGGAAACAATGGAGTGCGCTTTTGGAGCCCGAAAAATGGATCCAAAAGCGCAACATACTTTTGAGTACGCTTTGGATGCGCTTTTAATGCAAAAAGTGCATCTGAAAAACGCACTGGATTAAAATTGAAGTGTAATACATTAAATCGGCCCCTAGAGGTCTCATTTGATTTAGAACTGTTTGAACTTTAGTAACCTAATGACCTACGTTAGGAAGCCCACAAGGGGGAGCTAACAGCATTTTACATGTGTTTCAGGGGAAGCCCAATAGAGGGAGCTATAAGACTATTTTACATGTGTTTGAGAGAAAGCCCAATAGTGGCAGCTATAACAGCATTTTACATGTGTTTCAGAGGAAGCCCAATAGAGGGAGCTATAAAAGCATTTTACATGTGTTTCAGAAGAAGCCCAATAGAGGGAGCTAACTGCATTTTACGTGTTTCAGAGGAAGCCCAATAGAGGGAGCTATAAGACTTTACGTTCAATCCCATTACATGTTTTAAGTTTCAGAGAAAGCCCAATAGAGGGAGCTATAACAGCATTTTACATGTGTTTCAGAGGAAGCCCAATAGAGGGAGCTATAACAGCATTTTACATGTGTTTCAGAGGAAGCCCAATAGAGAGAGCTATAACAGCATTTTATGTGTGTTTCAGAGGATGCCCAATAGAGGGAGCTATAACAGCATTTTACATGTGTTTCAGAGGAAGCCCAATAGAGTGAGCTATAACAGCATTTTACATGTGTTTCAGAGGAAGCCCAATAGAGGGAGCTAACAGCATTTTACATGTCTTTAATCTTATAAATCACTTTTATATACAGTATATTGAATGATATAAAATCATTTTTTTTATAGAATAGGTATTTACAGAAGTTTTTAATAATAAATTTATTCATGTTTGGGGGGTGTGGTTAGGCAATGGATGTGTGAGGACGCATCTCTCTGAGCTCCTCACTCCCTGCTACATTTGCCAGCTCATATCCAGGTCGTGATGGGGAAAACCGGCCGAAAAACGAAGCCCAGGACCCTGCTACCTGCAAGCTCTATCCAGGGGGAATAGATGTCTTCTTTCCCCCTGCTAAGCTTGCTTTTTCGCTCTCTGCTCTCGGCCCTGTGTTCTCCCCAGATTGCTGAAGCCTCGTGGTTTCTCCGCAGGAACTTCAGGACGGGTCTCTCACTGCAAGAGGAGCGCACTCCTCCACGCCTTCCCCGCTCCATCAAGTGACTTTGCGGCAGCACCCGGATCCTCTCTCACTTTGGCTCTCAGCTCCGCTCTCCAGCCTCGCTTCTTGGCGCCTGGGATCCCTGGAGGACACGTCGCGCTGACTTCAGCAGCGGCGCGCAGTGAGTCACGGCCTGTGGCCGCCTCAGTCTCGGCACCTGCAGATGAGCGGGCGTCTGCAGAGGGGAGTCCCCACAGGCAACAGCTGCCTCCTGATGCTCTTCAAGCTTCCTCCTCTGCTGCTGGCTCTCCACAGGAAGCTCAGATAGGCCTAGAAGGTCCCCTCACCTACTCCCAGGTCTCCTCTTCGCCAGTCTCAAGGGCCTCACTGGGTCAGAAACCACAGAGGGAACACCCCACGCGTGGGAGCCCTCACCCCATGGACGCTGCGCCTCAACGGATGGGTCATAAGTCCCAGGCACCTCTCTCTTCCGCGTGGCGAAAGGTGAGGGAGGACGCTGATGTTTTGGGCCCCCAAACCTGCACACCCTGTAACACGCTGGACCACCCTCCACATGCTGGGGTCTATCCCTCTTGATCCACTGGATCCTCTTGGGCTGCGTCTCCTACGCATAATAAAGCATCACCACAAGCTGGTACCTCATATTCTCATTTACCACAGAACCCTGGGTTACTGCTTACCCCCTGCGGGGGACAAATTTGGGACGCCACCATACCCTCACCTGCCTATCTGCGTCCTGCTGCAAGTCTACAGAGCATTCCTTCTATCTTTGGAGCTTCACCACAACAGTCTGACCAGGCGCATAGATCTTTTCCTATCACAGGCGCCGCGGCCCCTCTGGACAACAATAAACCAGTGACTCTGGCTGAGCTGAAACACCTTTTGCAGCCGCTTCCGTCAAGAGCAGATATCTCATCAATGGCCAAGCAACTGGTCGACGAGTGCAAACAGGAGTTTGCCCAATTCCGTGTGGAGTTATCCTCTCTGCATTCCAAAGTTGATGTGCTTTAACAGGAACAGACCCAAACCTCTTCCACCCTTTCCGCGGTATCAGAAGAAGTCGCCCACCACTCTACACAATTGTTCTACATGCAGCAGCACCTTGACGACATCGAAAACCACAGCAGACGCAACAATTTGCGCCTTAGGGGCCTCCTTGAATCTATCCATAACAGCGATTTGTTTTCAGTCTTCACTGCGATATTCAATGACCTGCTGGGTTGCCCGCCCACGGCCCACATTGAACTTGACAGGGTACACAGGGCTCAATCCTGATGACCCCAGGCCGAGTGATGTCATTTGCCAGGTCCACTTTTATGCCATGAAGGAGGACATTTTAGTTGAGGCCAGACGCCGCCAGTCACTGTCTTATTAAGGCTCTTCCATCAGGATTATGCAGGATTTATCTAGACTCACCCTAGCCCAACGAGCATCCCTCATAATTCGCTCGTCCTCGGATATTCCACCAGTTCTGTAGACCTTAGGCATTAAGGACTTATCTTTTCCGGACTGGTCTACTTTGTCGTCTCTTGCCTCCGGACCCATTTGACGGACAAAAGAGCTCACCGTTCATTATTAAAAATTCTGCACCGTTTTTGTTTAAGCTGCTCCTTTAGTGATCCATTGTTTACAGCTCGACTCCAGGGGATACGACCAGGGCTGAGAGCTCTTCAGTCCTGGTCGCACATGCTTAGATATCACCTCTACTCTCAGGCAGCTACTGAGTGTTCAAACCCCAGGTGCTGTCCCTCTACTCCAGTCCTCTGTGCTCCTTAGTAATTACTCAAACAGTGCAAATAAATAAAAAAGAAACCTCAATGGGTTTGTGAAAATTAATAAAGAAAAAAAAACCCAAGATTTAAACCCAGGCATTTGTGGGGGAAAAACTTTACTCTAGCCTTTTTTAGCTACCCACAGCTTTTTACAAAATAGCCTTTCTTACTAGAGAAGGAAAAGGCCTGGGATGTCCCCTGCGGGTAACATGTATGTGTAAACGGTGCGGCACAACAAAAAGCGAAGTGCCGATCGCAGATATCCGGGTGGATTCCCCTTGATCACTGCAGGCGAGATAGTATATGGAGACCACGCCAGGGAGGGGAGTCTAAGGGGCCACCGGTCTTCACCGGAGCCCGCCGCAAAGCAGAACGGACTTAGCTGCGGGGACCCCCAGGTCGCTACCCCTGACGTGGCTACCTGCGGTGACAGCCGAGGTGCAGGACAGGATCTCCAGGCAGTGGTAGACCGGAACAGCAGGAAACATGTGCAGCAGGATACAGCCAGAATAAACGAACACAAACAAACAAAAGGATACGGCAGGAACAGGACAGGAACGCGGCAGGATACACAGCAGGCACTGGACAGGGATCACAGCGTCACGGTTCACGCCGCGGGTCCCTGCCTTGGGCCGTCGGCGTGTCGTGCCTTCCTGTGCTTGCCTATCCTGTTCTGTTGCGTCCTGGGTTCCTGTGTGTGCTCTGTTCCTCTTAGAGCGCGCGCGCGCTGCAGCTTCCTGTCTTTTATAGGTTACTTGTCTCTGTCTACTTCCTCTTTACCTCTGACCCCTGCCTATAAGAGGAAGTTCCTGCCTCTGCTCTGGGTCAGTTCATTGCAGTCTGTTACAGCCTCTTGCTGTGTCTGGTTGTGTCCATCTTGAGCTCCTGCCAGTATCTCTGGACTTAACCCTGGAGATGCTGGTCCAGTCTGTGTCATCTGAGCTCCTGACCTTCTGTCTGTCTCCTGTTACGTCTGATGTCTCTGCACCTGTCCTGTGTCCTGCCTCGGCTCCTGGTCTGTATCTGTCGTGTTACCCGTCCGGTTCCTGCCGTATCCTGTGGTGCTATGTGTGCGTTTAACCCTCCTGTATCCTGCTGTACGTGTTCCTGTATTCCACCGCCTGGATTCCTGTCTTGCACCCCGGCTGTCACCGCAGGTAGCTACGTCAGGGGTAGTGACCTGGGGGTCCCGCAGCGAAGTCCATCCCGCTTTGCGGCGGGCTCTGGCGAAGACCAGGGGCCCCTTAGACTCCACTCCCTGGCGTGGTCCTCCAGCTACCACCTCGCCTGCGGTTATCACAGAGGATCCACACCCGGATGTCGGCGGTCGGCGCCTCGGCATACGTCTGTCAGCGCCGCACCCGTTACACACAGCAGGATACAGGAGGAAGAGACAACAGGAGACAGACAGGCAGATGGTCAGGAGCTCTGGTGGAAAGCAGGAACTGGACCAGCAACTCAGGGGTTAAATCCTGGATAGCAGCCCTGAGAAGCTGGCAGGAGCTCAGAGATGGACTCAGCATGAAGCTCAACACTGCAATGGACTGAGCCTAAAGCACAGACAGGAACTTCCTCTTATAGCCAGGGGTCACAGGTCAAGAGGAAGGTGATCAGGACAGAGGACCTTTAATGGGCAGGAAGCTGCCGCGCGCGGCCTAGGAGGCACAGAGCACGAACAGGACTCCAGGAAGCAAGAGCAATAGGACAGGCAAGTACAGCAAACAACACAGGCCACCGGGACCGCTGCACAGGGAGCCCCAGTAGAGACATGGCAGGCACGGACACGCCGACGGTCCAAGTCAGGGACCGCAGCGTGAACCGCGCCAATATGCAATTCAAACAAATCACACACGCCCCCTTCTGAGCACACACAGCTGAAGAGCTGGATGCAGAAGGTATGAAATGAGATTGTGGCAAAACCTCTTTAAGATAATAAGTTCTGGTATAGGCTGTATTATACATAGATCTGCTATCTTCTTATATTACCACATGTAGATCGACCGTTAGGCTTGAGAACATTGCGCCGCACCTGGCACTCTAGTGTACTGTATAATCTTCACTATCTTGCCCTATCTGTACTGTGTATGATAACAGTTGTTGATTTTGCCTTTATTGTTATGCCTCTTTCAATAAACTTTATTGAATGTGAAAAAAAAACTCACCATATAAAGTTTTATGCAAAGAAAAAAAACTTTATTACACTAACAAAAGTCGTCACAGTCAGTTCATGTGTTTCCTATTACCCCAGCAGTGGATGAGCCCCATTCCTTGAGTGTTGCGCTTTGTTCCAGTTGACTTTGGGTCAGTACAGACTTAAAGGGGTTTTCTCGCTACGTGTAATTGAAGATTTTTTTTTTTTTATAAATGCATTGCTTTGTTGATTGTTCTTTGATCAGGAGATTTTTATCTCCTCTTAGAGCACACAAGTTTCTGGTTATGACCATCTCTCCCAGCTCTCTCTCATCTTTCCATGCTCCTAGCTGCCACCAGTCATTCACTCCAACCATGGAGACTCCTGCAAAGTCTCTAGTAACAGACTGTGAAAGCTTCTCATTTAGCTAAGTAAGCACTCTATAGAGCCCATTGGCCTAAGTACTATCCTTTATAAGTATTATCCTTTATATATCTCCTGCAGTCATGTCACTGTAATAGAAATAGCTAGGAACAGCAGAGCTGATGTGTCAGCCACTGCTATGGACCCTCCCACAGTCTAAACAGCATGTGTGATTCTAAAGCTGGCTGTCGCTGTGAAACTGCGTGGTGAGATAACCCCTTTAAGTGAATACAATATAAAGCAGCAGGAAGAGGAACGGCACCAACCTGAGGTGGATGATTTAGCTTCTCTATAGTCCTAGATCAGGCGGAGACAATACTTCTGACCCTTGTCCGTAGCTGACTGGGGCTTAGCAGCATTGAATCAGACTTTTTATGTTAACCCCTTACCGACATTTGTCGTACTCATACGGCAATGTCGGGTAGGGGTTCCCGCAAATTGCCGTATGAGTACGTCATGGTGATCTTGCGCACTCACAGGCGGAGCGCATCATGCCGCATCCCCCATGGCTGGAGTGAGCTCCGGCCGCGGGGGATTAACCCCCCCCCCCCCCGATGTCGCAACATCGTGGTCGCGACATCGCAGCTGCGGGTGGCAGGAGTGAGCTCCTGCTGCCCGCCATCCCGGCGCAGTAATGGCGCTCAGCGCCGCTACTGATCTCCTACCAGACAGCCCGGACACTGAATGACAGCATCCGGGTTATCTGTGACGTCACGATGCCCACAATGCATTGTGGCACTGACAACATTTGTCATGGAACCACATATAAACACGTAATGCTGATCTCTATGCAATTCCCCCTGGGGAAAAGTGTAAAAAGTGTGAAAAAGTAAAAAAAAAGTGTAAAAAAGTAAAACGATCAAAAATAAATAAAGTACCCATATTTGGTATCGCCGCGTGCGTAACGACCCACCCTATAAATCTGTCATGTTAATTAACCCGTACGGTGAACGCCGTAAAAAAACACCCCCAAAAAACAGTCACAGAATTGCGATTTTTGTTCATCCTGCAGCACATAAAATGGAGTAAAAAGTCATCAAAAACTCATATCAACATCAAAGTGATGCCAATTAAAACGTCAGTTCATCCCGCAAAAAAAAAAGTCCTTACACAGCTCTGTATACGGAAAAATTAAAAGGTTATGGCTTTTAGAAGATAGCAATGCATAAATATTGTTTTACACAATAAAAACACTTTTTTTTCAAAAAAATTGTGCTTTCAAATAAAAAAAACTACATAAATTGGGTATCACCGTAATCGTCTCAACCCACAGAGTAAAACTAACTTGTCACGGATACTGCACGGTGAACGCTATTAAAAATAAAAATAAAAAACACTGCTAGGATTGCAGTATTTTCTTCACCCTGCCTTCCAAAAAACGGATTTAAAAGCGATCATAAAGTCTTGTCCCCCCAAAATGTTACCAATAAAAACGTCAACTCATCCCGCAAAAAAAAAGTCCCTATACAGCTCCATAAACAGAAAAATAAAAAAGTTATGGCTCTCAGACCGCGATGATGCAAAAACGTGTTTTCCTTTTCAAATAAAAGTGTTTTTATTGTGTAAAAGCAGTAAAACATTAAAAAATATACAAATGTGGTATCGCTGTAATCGTATCAACCTGCTGAGTAAAACTAGCATGTCATTTATACCGCACAGTATAAAAAGCACTACCAGGATTGCTGTATTTTGTACAAAATGCCTCACAAAAACCTTAATAAAAAGTGATCAAAGCATCACATGCCCCCCGTAATGGTACCAATAAAAACATCAACTCATCTCGTAAAAAACAAGCCCACAAGCAGCTCCATATGCAAAAAATTAAGAAAGCTATGGCTGTCAGAATAGGACAACATAAAAACGCAACTTTTTATAAAACTCGCTTCTATTGTGTAAAAGTAATAAAACATAAAAAACTATATAAAATTTATATCATTGTAATTGTACCGACCCCCATAGTAAAGTTATCCCGTCATTTATCCCGTATGGCGAATACTGTAAAAACGAAGCCCAAAAACAATGGCGGAACTGCGTTTCCCCCCTCCATTTTGATGGCCCAATGCTAATAAAAAAAACTACCGAACACCTGTGCGCCCAAAATGCAGAATACACCCTTAGATGAGATCCCTGAGGGGTGTTGAATCCAAAATGGGTCAACTTCTTGAAGGTTTCACCTGTTCTAGTACTTTGGGGGCTTTGCAGATGCGACATGGCCCCACCAATATCTGTGCGCCAAAAGCCAAATAACACTCCCTCCCTTATACACCCTGCCATGCGCCCAAACAGCAGTTTACACCCACATGTAGGGTATTGCCGAACTTGGAAGAAATTGCGTAACACAATTTTGGGGCTTTTTTTCCAAGATTCCTTGTAAAAATTAAACATTTTCAGCTAAAATTGCAGATTATTGTAAAAAATATATATTTTTTTATTTTCAGAGCCGAACGCTAAAAAAATTTGTGAAATGCCTGTGGGGTCGATATACTCACTGCACCCCTGGATATATTCCTTAAGGGGTGTAGTTTCCAATATGGGGTCTTTTTAGGGGTATTTATTGAGTTTTGGAACCTTAGGGTGTCCGCAAACTTGAAATGGCCCCTAAATAAAATCGTAATGAAAATGAGACCCCAGAGTCCGGTAGGTGCTCCTCCTATTCTGGGGCTTGTGGTTGAGCCAAATAATGCACTAGGGCCACATATGGGATATCTCTGAAAACGGCAGAATCTGGGGAATCAATATTAAGTTGCATTTCCCTGATCACATTTACCGTATTCTTGTCAATAATGTATAAAAATTGAAAATCTGCAAAAAAGTGAAATTTTGAAATTTCACTTCCACTTTGCTTTAATTCCTGTGAAACACCTAATGGGTTAATAAACTTCCTAAATGCGGTTTTGAATACTTTAAGGGGTGTAGTTTCTTAGATGAGGTCATTTATGGGGGTATCTAACATACAGGTCAATCAAAGTCACGTTAGAACTGGACTGGTCCCTAAAAAATGTATATTGCAAATTTTCTTGAAAATTTGAAAATTACTACTAAATTTATAAGCCCCCTAATGTCGTAAAAAAAAAAAAAGGCATTTAAAAAAATGATGCCAAACTACAGCAGACATATGGTAGATGCTAGTTATAAACTATTTTGAGTGGAATAACCATCTGTCTTACATGCAGAAATTTTTGAAGTTTGAAATTGGTAAATTTTTCACATTTTTCACGATAATTTGATATTTTTCACAAATAAACAAGCATTTTTTGGACCAAAATTTCTTACTATCTTAAAGCACAATGTGTCACGAGAAAACAATCTCTGAATCACATGGATAGGTTAAAGTGTCAAAAAGTTATTCTCACATAAAGTGACACATGACAGATTTAAAAAATGGGGCTCTGTCAGAGAGGCCAAAACTGGCTCCGGCGGTAAGGGGTTAGGAAAAAAAAAAACAACAAAAAAAAAAACAACTTAAAATTCTTAAAAGGATCACATTCAACATAACGTTTATGTGCCTAGTCACACTAGATGGTGACATTGTCCCCGAAGCCGCCGGTAAGGGCGCTGGCAAACGACCTATTAAACAGGACCAAACTTTTCAGCGAGGACACATGATACTTCCACACAGCAACCATGTTTAATATACAGGAGGCGGAGTTTGCTTTCTAAGGGTGCTTTCACACAGTGCGGTTTTTGGTGCGATTTTGATGCGTTTTTTGGATGCGTTTTTTGTGCAGGAAGGCACAACAATTAATGCTATACATTGTTGCACAAAAAAGCATAAACGCACCAAAACGAGGGAAGTCACCTAAGAAGTCAGGGTGGAGCCAATGTCTTCTGGACTCCTCATCCAGGTTTTTTAGGGACAGTGATTGGGCCTACTAGTTCAGCTTTGACCTGAAGTATTAAAGTGCTACAATCTGAAGAGAATTTATCTCTGTGAATTTATATTTCACTTTTTTAGTAAAGACCTCCCTGATCAACAGTCCAACCCTAAGAAAAGGCTTTTCAGGATTGAAATAACACGTCTGCTTGGTTCTCAAAATGCGTTACACCTGTTCATGGTGTCTGATGCAATACCAAGACCAACCTGTGGACAGCGGCGGCGCTGTTTTTGGAAGATTTATCATTACAAATTTGTAATCATCAGAAAATTACACTGAAAATTGTCACTGGAGGAAGGTAAAAGAAAAAACAAGTCCAAGTATATACGAATAGGTCATTATGGCGTGGTCACAGTATATACGGCTGAATCACCAGACAGGCATAGCATGACCATTGGGTCTAAAGGAATTTGGCACCTTCCCATTGGGGCACCAGAATCGGGCTTATTGTGTGCCATTCAGTTAATAGAAACTAGTCGCAGTATATACCACTAGATACTAGGCACAGTATGACCATTGGTTCTTAAGGATTGGGCCTATTCCAATAAAAGCACCCGAATTGGGCTGATTATATACCATATGGTTAATAGGAACTGGTTGCAGTATATACTGCTGCATCACCAAATACCAGGCACAGTATGACCATTGATTTGAAAGGAACTAGAAATCATCCAGCTGGGGCGCCAAAATATAGTTATTAGGGACTGGATGCTGTATATACCGCTGGATCACCAGATACTAGGCACGGTATAACCATTGGGACCTAAGGATTGGGCACATTCCCATTGGGGCACCAGAATTGGGGTTATTATGTACTATTTGGTAAAGACTTGTCACAGTATATACCATTGGATCACCAGATACTAGGCACAGTATGACCATTGATTTGTAAGGAACTGGAAATGCTCCCATTGGGGCACCAGAATATAGTTATTAGGGACTGGTTGCAGTATGTAAAGCTGGATCACCAGATAATAGGCACAGTATGACCATTGGGTTTTAAGGAATTGGGCCCATTCCCATTGGAGGACCAGAATTTTGTTTATTATATACCATATGGTAATTAAGGACAAGTCGCAGTATATACCGCTGGATCACTAGATATTAAGCACAGTATCACCATTGGTCTTAAGGATTGGACCGTTCCCATTGGAGGACCAGAATTTGGTTTATTAAGTACCATAAGGTAATGGTAATTAAGGACAAGTTGCAATATATACTGATGGATCACTAGATATTAAGTACGGTATCACCCCTGGGTCTTAAGGACTGGGCCTGTTCCCATTGGGTTACCAGACTTGGGCTCATTATATACCATTTGGTTAATAAGAACTAGTTGCATTATATATCACTGGATCACCAGGCTCAGAATGACCATTGGGTCTTAAGGCATTGGGCCCGTTCCCATTTGAGCACCAGAATTGGATACATATCACATGGTTAAGAGGCACCGGTTATGGTGTCTATGGATGGAGTGTCATGTACTGTACATGGCACTGGATTACCGCAGTAGCCCCAGCAATGGTTCTAAACCACTCCGGAGCCCATGTCCCACACTAGCCATAGTTAGCCCTCAGTGTTAAGTAAATGAGGTAGTACATAGCATTGTGACAACCATCCACAGCATGGCCCCTATAACACATTACCGATACCTCCTTCATGATTCTCCTCTTCCCCTTCTGACAGGAGCCTACATGCAGCAGCTAATCAGCAACCCCCTAACATTTAGCAAGAACTTCCTGCACCAATCTCTACAGAGATCTCCAATTTGGCAGAAAGGATCAGCATTGGATGTGATGAATTCTTGAATATTGTCTCAATGAGCTGAGGACCCTTTTTGGCATTTGAATGGAAAGTCATAGTGGCCTCCTTGATATCCCATATACAACTAGACCACCTAGGCACATTTTATACCCCAATACTGTGATCAGATTCCACTACTGAACCTGCAAAAACTGGCACAGTAGGTATAATTAGGTTTCCATGGATTGGGTAAACTACTGGCTGTCTCAACACTAGGACACCAGGGATGTGGCACAGTATACACTATATAAAAAGCCCCATCTGCAGGTTTTTCTCACTCTCTGACATGAAATCAGAATAAACCTTCCCCGTTTTAGGTCAATTAGGAACCAAAATTATTTAGATTTGACAAATGCCAGAACAATGAGAGAGAGAATTTTTTAAGGCATTTTTATTACTTTCTACAAAATCAGAAGTTTCCTCCATTTCATTAGTATTTGGTACCATTGCCCTTAAACTGTAGGACTTGGGTCAAACGTTCTGGATCCTTCCACAAGCTTCTCACAATAGTTGGTGGGAATTTTGTCCCATTCCTCCTGACAATACTGGTGTAACTGAGCCATGTTTGGAGGTTGTCTTCCTCGCTCCGGCCTTTTCAGCTTTGCCCATAAATTTTCAATAGGATTGAGATCAGGGCTTTGTGATGGCCGCTCCAAAACATTGACCTGGTTCTCCTTAAGCCACTTTGTAACTGGTTTGGCAGTAACTTTGGGTCATTGTCCATTTAGAAGACCTATTTCGACCCAAGCTTTAACTCAGGGCTGAGACAAGGTATTCTGGTGCTCGAGGCAAATAAGGAATGTAGCCCCCCCACACTCCTACCCACCCAATGTAAAATTCAGCCCACTCCATACCTATTTGCACCCCCTTCCTTCCTGTTATGAAGTGGAGCCCTAGGCGGTCGCCTACCCGTTGTCCTGGCCCTGCTTTAACTTCCTGGCTAATGTCTTGAGATGTTGCTTCAGTATTGCCACATAATCTTCTTTCCTCATGATGCCATCTATTTTGTGAAGTGTGCCAGTCCCTCCTGCAGCAAAACAACCCCACAACATGATGCTGCCACCTCCATGTTTCACAGTTGGGATGGTGTTCTTAGGCTTCCAAGCTTCTCCCTTTTAACTCCAAACATTATGATGGTCATTATGGCCAAACAGTTCAATTTTAGTTTCGTCAGATCACAGGACCTGTCACCCAAAATGTAGGTCTTTGTTCCTGTGCATTTGCAAACATTAATCTGGCTTTTATATGTTTCTTTTGGAGTAATGGCTTCGTCCTGGCAGAGCGGCCTTTCAGCCCATATTGATACAGTACTCGTTTCACTGTGGATGATGACACAATCTTCCCAGCTTCCGCCAGCATCTTCACAAGGTCTTTTGCTTTTGTTCTTGGGTTGATATGCACATGTCGGACCAAAGCACGTTCATCTCTAAGACACAGAACCCTTGATGTTACACACAGAAGCAGTGTGTTTCTGGTGTGTGATAAAATACATCTACAGCTGTGTCTCTAATTAAATCAGATGTTGCCAATAAACCTATCAGAAGCTTCCAAAGACCTGACCTCATCATATGGGCGGTCCCAAAGGCAGAGTAATCCCAGTGTATGGAAACTTCTGACTTTGCAGAAAGTAATAAAAATGCCTTAAAAAATTCTTCCTCCCTCATTATTCTGTATTTGGCAAATAGAAATAATTTTGGTTCCTAACTGACCTAAAATAGTGAATGTTTATTCTGATTTCATGTCAGATAGTGAGAAAAACATGCAGATGGGGCTTTTTATATAGTGGATGGAAACTTCTGGTTTCAACTCTATACTACCAACTCAGTAGTAAATATAACTCGATCACCTAGGTGGTACATTGTATATACTTAAAATTTACTAGGTAGAATACCCACCGCTAACTACTAATACTAGAATTTACTAGGTAGATTACCCACAACTAACTACTTATACACTAAATACATTCGCTTGGCATAGTGCTATAGGTCCCACCCTTCTCTTGCCCCATCCCTGATAGTCTGATTTACCCTATACTTGCACATTAAGAAACCCCATTGGGGGCAAACATTCTTAAAAATGACTGTGAGAGTCTCTCATTCAATCATTACACCTCAGGTAAACACTAATAATTAAGGCTCGGTTTTTGTTTGGTCCTTCAATGCTAAAAAATACCCATGGAGGAGCCAAGAAAGTGCCAGAGGTGCCCACCGATGCAAGATTGGAGCCCGCACTGCCCTCCATGATCTCCATTGAAAATAATGAGGTAATAAAGGTTCATAAAAAACGTCCTAAAACTATGGATAAAAGTTGAGGATACGTTGAATCAGTTATTATTATGTAGTGATAGATCCTGGCTCGTCTTTTAATCTTTCTTGACGTGACGTCGAGGGGCTCTATCTCGCCTCAGTCTGGGAATGCAGCGTTCCAGTATCACGATGGAGAGGACCACGCCTGGAAATGGAGAAGATTATGTCAAAATGGCGTCTTATTTTATATAATGGTGTAACCCGCCAATCAATCAGATGTAAGCGTTTATTTTCTACTAGTAAAAGCATGACTGGCTCCTGTGTGTTAGGGTATGTTCACACGGCTTATTTGGGTTCACATTACACCACGTATTGCGCTCTATCCACGGCAAAATGTGCGCCGCAATTATGGTAATTCATTCATAGAGAGCTATGGATTATGCGTCGTGCCCCCCCTCCTCCCTCCACACACACATGTAGAATACGATCGTATTGAACGCGCGGGGGTAGAATTGACATGTCGATTGTTTGCGGCGACTACGTGGCACAAACAATGCATATCAATGGGGCCGGTCAGGTGCCACACCCCCTCCCCCCCACCGTGCTTTGGAAATACACGCTGATCAGCACGACTCCCAAAACACATGATGTATTGCGGTGCGTACTATACGCGATGCAGTACACCATGTGAACATACCCTTACAATGTATCACCACCAAAAGGTCCCCAAGATTTCATCACTAAAGGTTAGCGACCAGCGTTGGCAGCCTATCAGGAGAGATCAAACAGGTCTGTAGCTATAGCGACCAGTGCTGGCAGCCTATCAGGAGAGATTGAACAGGCCTGTAGCTATAGCAACCAGTGCTGGCAACCTATCAGGAGAGATTGAACAGGCCTGTAGCTATAGCAACCAGTGCTGGCAACCTATCAGGAGAGATTGAACAGGCCTGTAGCTATAGCAACCAGTGCTGGCAACCTATCATGAGAGATTGAACAGACCTGTAGCTATAACAACCAGTGCTGGCAGCCTATCATGAGGGATCAAACAGGTCTGTAGCTATAGCAACCAGTGCTGGCAGCCTATCAGGAGAGATCAAACAGGTCTGTAGTTATAGCAACCAGTGCTGGCAGCCTATCAGGAGAGATCAAACAGGTCTGTAGCTATAGCGACCTGAGGAGCTGATGCAGCCCATACAAGAGGGGATATCTAGGAATAGGTAGGACACTGTTAATGGACAGTTAATATTGCAAAGTGACTTGTTTTTGCAAAATCTTTAATATAAAAAGGTAGCTTTATAGTGAGACAACCCCGTTAAATAAGAATCCACGTGCATCAGGCACACAGTGGCGCATTTTATCCATCTTTTTATGTTTTATGTGTCAGCAGGTGAACGCACCGAAAGATGCATCAACTACAGTGAAATTTCCTAAATTTAAAAAAATGCATGAAAATAAGCCTCAAAAAACAGTGCAAAAGGCCCATGACATGAAGAAAGCGAGAGAGAAAAACACATGAAAAAAACATGCTGACAAATATAGGCCTCTCCTGTGAACCAAGCGCTTATTTCACTGCAAAAATAAGTTGTGTAAACAGAGCTTAAGAAGGGTGGTGCAGGATACAAGCAAATTCATCTGCCGCACCCACGGGGAGAGACGCCAGGTCCGGCCTGTGCTATCAGCGAGTTACCCTAGTAACATGAGAGACTGGAGCAGTAGTTCAGGGTTATTGATGCATTGCAGCCATGTCACCTTTTTGTTGCTATTTTTCTAAAACTGCAGGAAAACTACATTTTTTTCTGTCACTGTGTCACTTTTTGATTGGAGGATGATCACCTGTAGGTATGGCATGCTGCAACAGGGTGGTCTGACCGAAATCCAATGGGTGTTTGCTGAAGACTTGATGGTACTTACCAGCCACAGCTAGGACATCATTGATTTGCTCGGCTTTAGTAGTGATGTCACCTACATGGATCTCAGTCCACCATGGTTCTCTTTGACTCTTCTCTTTATCCTCTTGAGCGATTTGATGGCAGGAAGCAGTTGTCTTGCTAATAATGTCTTCAAAGGTAACTTGGGAGAGTTGAGCAACTGGGTAGAACTTGTGTAGCTTTATTGGAGTATCACCAAAATTTAAGAGACGGACTGGTACTCTACCATTGGAAACAGTCACTAGGCTTCTTGCAACTCTCATCATTGAATGCTCCTTGGTTAGGATTGGTTCTATGAGGGCTTGGTAATCTTGACCCCTGATGACTGGACGGGCTCAGCACCATAACAGGGTCCCCAGTGCCGGGTTGTAAGATCACTGGATGGATGTCTCCGATGCGAGCTCTGCCAACTTCTCCTTTGTGGTTGGCAAATCTTTGTTGGGCACGGAGTGTTCGGATGGCATGTTGAATAGCTTCCTGACAGGAGCAGGGAGCTGCTTGCAAACTTGCATGTAGGGCTTTAAGCATTTCTCCATAACAATTTTTAAGAACATTCATGCCCAGAACAACTGATGGAGTATTCTGGTCATCCACATCTACTATGATCACACCCTGACGAGGTAACTCAGTCTCACCAATCTGGATTGTAGGCTCCCAGTAACCCTGGTGAGGAATTGGTTGACCATTACTGGCAATAACCGTCAGCCAAGTATCTGGGGGTTGAACAAGTTCATTTAAGTCCCAATAGTTCATGTATACACCCTTTTGAAGAGTAGTTACCTGTGAACCTGTGTCCAAAAGGGCAGTGAGGAGTACTCCATTGATGCGTATGTTCACTTGTGGACAGGACGCGACATAACGTGGAAATCACATTGGGGCTCCAAGTGGATCTCTCTTTCTTCCTCCCAAGGGTCGGTCTTTGGCTTTGAGGCGACATCCATTTAATTGATAGCACTGATCCTCTCTGTGTCCATATTTACGACAATGCTTGCAGAAGAGTCTTCGTCTGCAGTTGGCCTTGTCAAGTGGAACATGTCCAGGGCTCTGGTAGTTTCGTGATGATGTCTTAACTGGATAGCTTCTGTAGGTTGATAATTCATCTTGTGGATGGGACTGCAGGTCTAGACTTTCCAGCTTTTTGCACACCTTTTCCAGGCACTTGGTCAGGACAGTGACCTGATCCTGTAGTAGGGATACAGTATCAGGAATTTGGGCCTGTGTAGACTGTGTAGCAAGAAGGTTGTCTCCTGGAAGCGCAGAGTTAGCAGGCTTGGCACCACCACTGGAGTTGGTGGGTAACACTGGAGGGAGGTTCTGTCCCATCAGGTGCTCTTTTCCTAGTATTCGGATTGACAGCTCTTTAAAGTCCAGGAAGGTGATATCTGGATGTTGAGCAGCAAGCATCCTGAGTTGACTCTTAAGGGACTCAGTCTCTGCTCCCTCTACGAACTGTTCTTGGAGAGTTTTGTCGGTATCAGCTGCTTCGCGAGGGTCTACTTGGATAACAGCTTTTAAAGCCTCCTGGAGGGCAAAATTCCTGAGGGATTCTCCAGGCTGCTGCTTTCTCCCAAAGAATTGTAACTTTAATTCAGAGATAGTGCTGATCTCAAATGTGGCTTGTAGTCTCTTAATTATCTGTTCTGCAGTTCTTTTCTCTGAGTGGGGCCAGGACTTCACTTCCCTTAAAGCAGCACCCTCCAGCTGGCCAATGAGAATCTCCACCTTTTGTTCAGGGGAGACAGGATACAGTCTGAACATAGCCAGCATCTTTTCACGAAAGTCCCGGAGGGTGTGTGATTCTCCACTATAACGAGGGAGCCAGGGGGCCCCAAAGAAATACGGCATACTAAGCGGCATAATACCAGTTGTAGGGGTGAAGGACTCACTGGAAGCAGGTTGCTCACTGTCCCTAACATCTGTCATGGTGAGCAGTTGGTCAGAAAATGCCAAACAAACAAACAAAAATCTAGCGTCTCTAAATGGGGTGTTGCCTGTTTGCTCCCCCTCTTTGTGGAAAGTACTCACTGGGCAGATCTGTGCTGGCTCCTTTCCTTACAATTTTTTTTTATATATCCTCTTCACAAGGCGCTCATTCAGGGCTTGTTGCCAGGCAGATTTTGTAACGGCTTTTTCCATCCGTTTGAATTTAACTGTCATCTCTCTCCAAAGAGCAGTTACTCAGGGCTTGTTGCCGGGCAGATTTCGTAATTGCTTTTTCTGCCATTTTTCCAGACTGATTACAGAGATTTTGATTAAAGTCTGTTATAGCACCGCAAATGTAGTGAATTTAAGTAATAAACGACAGTCTTTAAACACTTGATAGGGCACACATTCAAGTTGAATCCTGTTCTTCGTGATGCCAATTTATGTAACGTGCCAGGGTCACAGAGGAGAGGATGGGAAGTGGTAGTTTAATGTCACAGTGGCTTGACACCCAATCCTCTCTTGTTCTCCTTGATACCGTTACAGTGCATAGGGGGTCTGCTTGTTCAGGAGTAGGTGGTGTTCCTCCAGTGTTCCCCCGGGACACACTCTGTAGATAGGCCTACCTGTCCAGGTGGTAGTTGAGGAGTCCTTGATGTTGTCAGCAGAGTAATAGACAGGAGGCAAGGTGGTATAACACAAACAGTTCTTTACTCCAGGCTAGATGTTACATCCCAAGACACGTCTGTAAAGCCTGGAGCAGAGGTGGCAGGTCTTCTCACTGTCTAGGTGTAACTCACATACTGCCTAACTGACCAACTGCCTAACTGACCAACTGAACTCCTCCCAGCTGGGTACCTTTATTTATAACCTCTGGCCACAACCTAGTTGCCTAGGTAACCACCACTCTGCTTCAGGCTTACACAGCATATCGGCATAAAAACTTAGCGTTGACACTGACACGTTATATTGCTCGTGAACCTAGGACACTTTTTATCCAAAAACGGTTTCTCTTTTAATTGTAACAAACTTTTTAAAACAACATGTGATGCAAAGTAGCAAAACATAAATACCTATAGATAAACTTATTTAAATAACACAAGCGGTTTGAGTTTCTCCTATCCAGGAGTAATAGATAGACATAAGGATTTCAGCCTAGAGTGCTTTCTCTTGCAGTTCTCACTGCTATGTCCGGCAATCTGCACAGGTGATCTGGCCAAACTAATAACGCTGGTGAGGATAACGTGATGATATATGTAACCAGATAGCAAGAAGATAAATAAAGTAACACTTGCGGTTCTCTTAGATTCTCCAACAGTGGAGTAGTCCAGTAGTAGTCATATGATGTCTCAATCTTCAGGTTTCAGGCCTGAAGTATATGATTCCTCAGCGGCAAGTCCGGCTTTCTGAACAGCTTATCCGGCGTTGTAGACAGTGCTGCGATATCGGCTGGTCTGGGGTGTGTGCAAGTAGCTCTGCTGCGACGTTTCCGGGTCCTCCCCCTTTCTCAAGCATAATGAATACACAGTTTGTCTTCTCTTTATACGTATATTCTAACTAGCAAAAAGTCTCATCTTAAGATAAATTAGAAGACATAGATACAAGCCCCTAAATAGGGGTCACAGAAAAACATTAAAATTACACTCCTCATTCATCCCATTAGGGGTGAGTGAGTTGAGTGTAAAGATCCAATAGACCTCTCGTTGCAAGAGATTTTTATTGATTTGTGATTCATCTATACCGTAAATTTGCTCTATAACCTGCCACTTCAACTCACGCACATTGTGTTTAGCTTCAAAGAAATGTCTAGCCAATGAACTTTCCCCGAATTTTTTATCTTTCCTTTCTCTCATATCAACTGCACTAGTAGTACCCATCTCTTTATACCTCTGAATATTAGATTTATGCTCATTTAGTCTAACTTTAATTTTATGTGATGTCTGTCCAACATATATTATCCCACAGGGACACTTTAAAAGGTAAATAACATTATTCGAATCACAAGTATGATAACCTTTAATATTTATACCATGACCCTTTAGTGGATGTATAACTTTTGAACCTCTAATAATTCCTGTACAATGTTGACAGGATAAACATGGAAAAGTCCCTGCCTGTGCGATACGTAATCGTTGTTGTTTATTAACATTATTTTTAACAAGATCCGCTCTAATAAGGTCATTCCCTATAGTCTTACCCTTCTTATAGACAAATTTTGGGAAATTTTTAAATAGTTTTCCATATTTCACATCTTTTTGTAAAATTTTCCACCATTTTTTAACTGCATTTTTTATCATTTTAGAATGACTGTCATATGTAGAAATAAATAGACAATCATTATATCTTTGTTTTTCTTTTTCTTTCCTCAAATCTTGTACGTTAAGTCTACCTATTTCCTCTCCCAATGTTTCTAGTTCTTCTCTGTTATATCCTTTCTGTACAACATTATCTATAGTTTTTTTAATATTTCTACTATATTCTTCATGATCTGTGCAAATTCTTCTAATACGAATAAATTGACTTTTTGGTATGCCCTTAAAAATCTGTGGAGCGTGAAAACTTTGTCTAGATAATAGATTATTTTTATCAATGCTCTTTTTATATAGTGTAGTTTTTAGTTGGTTCTCTTCTTTTATTACTTCAACATCTAAGTATTGAATTTTTTTAAAATTTTTTGTCATAGTAAATTGTATAGATGAATGACATGAGTTAAGATATTTAAAAAACTCATTTAGGGTACTTTCAGGTCCATCCCATACTAAGAAGACATCGTCCACATATCGCAACCATGTTGCGACATGTGAACGGTCTCCATAGGACTTAACAAATTTTTCCTCAAATGCAGACATGTAAATGTTAGCAAAACTCGGCGCAGCTGGCGATCCCATACTGGTGCCCTGTTTTTGTAAATAGTATTCTTTTCCAAATCTAAAATAATTTTTAGACAAAACTATATCAAGCAATTGCATAAGAAATGATATTTGTTGATTATTAATTGTACTATCTTGCATAAGTTTCTCACGTACAGCTTCCTTGCCTTCATCTTGTGGAATACAAGTGTAAAGATTTTTAATATCTAATGTACATAGAATTGTCTCATTTGTAATTTTAAGTGGTTCAATTGTTCTAAGAAAGTCGCTAGTGTCTTTCAGGCACCCAGGTAGTTTCCTAACGATTTTTTGTAAAAAACTATCTAGATACAGAGCTAGTGGTTCGAGTATAGACCCAATTCCCGAAACTATCGGGCGACAAGGGGGTTTTTTGATGTCTTTATGAATTTTTGGTGTAAGGTATAACAGCGGGACTCTAGGGTGGTTACATATAAGGTTATTTGCTGTATTTTTATCAATAACCTCTAATGCCAAAGCTTCATCAACTACTGTTTGAATAAGTTCTTTAAATTTTTTTGTGGGATCACTTTTAAGTTTAGTATAAACATTTGCATCATCTAATTATTTTTTTGCTTCCTCCAAATAAAAATCTTTATTCATAACCACTGTGCCCCCTCCCTTATCCGCTTGTTTATAATTATACTATCATCATTTTTTAATTCTCTCACTGCGATTTTTTCAAGTTTGTTCATATTGGTATTTTTCTTTTTTATCAGCTCCCATTTTGCTAGAACTTCACTAGTAACCATTTGTTGAAAAGTTTCAAGAGAACTATTTTCTAGTTTTGGATCAAATTGACTACTTTTTTTAAGTTTGCTCCATGTTTTATTATGATCACCCTTTGTACCTTCACCAAAATACATTCTCAGACGTAATTTTCTACAAAACTTATGAAAGTCTCTGACAAAATCAAATTCAGAGCAATCTTGGACCGGAACAAAGTTCAAGCCCTTTTCTATAACTGAACGCTGTTCTTTAGTAAGTTCTTTTGAAGATATATTCACTAACAAATTATCTACAGTCTCTTTCCGGTTTTCTTCTTTTTTACTTCTGTAGTTTTTCCTGAACTCTCCGAACTTTGTTCTTTCCCTTCTAAAAAAAGGTTGTTGGTTACTTCTTACAGCTGATCTTAATTGCATTTTCCGATTATTTTCTGAGTCACTAGAGGTAATATCACTTTCTGTATTGGTATTTCTATTGTGAATAAATCTTCTTTGTGATCTCTCTTTTGCCCATGTATATACTCGATTCATTTGATAGTCTCTGGTATCTCTCTCAAATTTTTTTAGCTTATTTTGAAGCAATTGTGTTTTTAATTTTTCTATATTTTCTTTCATTTCTTTATGAATACGATCATATTCTTCTGCTGTGCTTGTTTGTTGAAATTGTATATCTATTTTTTGTATTTCTTCTTGTGTATTTTTAACAGCTAATTGTAGGTGTTTTACTGTGAGTAAAATTAAATCCGTAGAATGTTGGTTACATAACGCTTGCCATTGTTCAATATATGTAGTGTCATCTTTCATAAGGACAGGAGATAAGGTACTACGTAGTCCTCTCGGTATGCGTTGTGCTTTTATATATTCAACTAATGTTGAGGCATGTAGTGTCAGGTAAGTTTCTTTTCTTTTTAGATTTTCTAACTTTTTTGAGAGGTTTTCTTGGATCCTATTGCACACACCCCATTTTAATCCAGCTCCTTCTGCCTGTTGTAATATATCAGCTCTTTCTGAGTCTGAAAAGGCATACATTTTACCTTTTTAATCAGTTATCGCAGCTATTTCCATAAATGACATCTTGTATAAGTAGATGAGGTCAATTATAAGGAAAGTCAGTCCATAAATTGTTTAAAGATGACCTCTATTTTTTATATTTGTTTATATATACCGCATGTTATGGAGTATAAAAATGGGCACTTTCCTCATAAGCCCATATCTAATAGCTATATAGAGGTATACTCCAAGTGAACCTAGGACACTTTTTATCCAAAAACGGTTTCTCTTTTAATTGTAACAAACTTTTTAAAACAACATGTGATGCAAAGTAGCAAAACATAAATACCTATAGATAAACTTATTTAAATAACACAAGCGGTTTGAGTTTCTCCTATCCAGGAGTAATAGATAGACATAAGGATTTCAGCCTAGAGTGCTTTCTCTTGCAGTTCTCACTGCTATGTCCGGCAATCTGCACAGGTGATCTGGCCAAACTAATAACGCTGGTGAGGATAACGTGATGATATATGTAACCAGATAGCAAGAAGATAAATAAAGTAACACTTGCGGTTCTCTTAGATTCTCCAACAGTGGAGTAGTCCAGTAGTATTCATATGATGTCTCAATCTTCAGGTTTCAGGCCTGAAGTATATGATTCCTCAGCGGCAAGTCCGGCTTTCTGAACAGCTTATCCGGCGTTGTAGACAGTGCTGCGATATCGGCTGGTCTGGGGTGTGTGCAAGTAGCTCTGCTGCGACGTTTCCAGGTCCTCCCCCCTCGAACCACTAGCTCTGTATCTAGATAGTTTTTTTTACAAAAAATCGTTAGGAAACTACCTGGGTGCCTGAAAGACACTAGCGACTTTCTTAGAACAATTGAATCACTTAAAATTACAAATGAGACAATTCTATGTACATTAGATATTAAAAATCTTTACACTTGTATTCCACAAGATGAAGGCAAGGAAGCTGTACGTGAGAAACTTATGCAAGATAGTACAATTAATAATCAACAAATATCATTTCAAATGCAATTGCTTGATATAGTTTTGTCTAAAAATTATTTTAGATTTGGAAAAGAATACTATTTACAAAAACAGGGCACCAGTATGGGATCGCCAGCTGCGCCGAGTTTTGCTAACATTTACATGTCTGCATTTGAGGAAAAATTTGTTAAGTCCTATGGAGACCGTTCACATGTCACAACATGGTTGCGATATGTGGACGATGTCTTCTTAGTATGGGATGGACCTGAAAGTACCCTAAATGAGTTTTTTAAATATCTTAACTCATGTCATTCATCTATACAATTTACTATGACAAAAAATTTAAAAAAAATTCAATACTTAGATGTTGAAGTAATAAAAGAAGAGAACCAACTAAAAACTAAACTATATAAAAAGAGCATTGATAAAAATAATCTATTATCTAGACAAAGTTTTCACGCTCCACAGATTTTTAAGGACATACCAAAAAGTCAATTTATTCGTATTAGAAGAATTTGCACTGATCATGAAGAATATAGTAGAAATATTAAAAAAAACTATAGATAATTTTGTACAGAAAGGATATAACAGAGAAGAACTAGAAACATTGGGAGAGGAAATAGGTAGACTTAACGTACAAGATTTGAGGAAAGAAAAACAAAAACAAAGATATAATGATTGTCTATTTATTTCTACATATGACAGTCATTCTAAAATGCTAAAAAATGCAGTTAAAAAATGGTGGAAAATTTTACAAAAAGATGTGAAATATGGAAAACTATTTAAAAATTTCCCAAAATTTGTCTATAAGAAGGGTAAGACTATAGGGAATGACCTTATTAGAGCGGATCTTGTTAAAAAATAATGTTAATAAACAACAACGATTAGGTATCGCACAGGCAGGGACTTTTCCATGTTTATCCTGTCAACATTGTACAGGAATTATTAGAGGTTCAAAAGTTATACATCCACTAAAGGGTCATGGTATAAATATTAAAGGTTATCATACTTGTGATTCGAATAATGTTATTTACCTTTTAAAGTGTCCCTGTGGGATAATATATGTTGGACAGACATCACGTAAAATTAAAGTTAGACTAAATGAGCATAAATCTAATATTCAGAGGTATAAAGAGATGGGTACTACTAGTGCAGTTGATATGAGAGAAAGGAAAGATAAAAAATTCGGGGAAAGTTCATTGGCTAGACATTTCTTTGAAGCTAAACACAATGTGTGTGAGTTGAAGTGGCAGGTTATAGAGCAAATTTACGGTATAGATGAATCACAAATCAATAAAAATCTCTTGCAACGAGAGGTCTATTGGATCTTTACACTCAGCTCACTCACCCCTAATGGGATGAATGAGGAGTGTAATTTTAATGTTTTTCTGTGACCCCTATTTAGGGGCTTGTATCTATGTCTTCTAATTTATCTTAAGATGAGACTTTTTGCTAGTTAGAATATACGTATAAAGAGAAGACAAACTGTGTATTCGTTATGCTTGAGAAAGGGGGAGGACCCGGAAACGTCGCAGCAGAGCTACTTGCACACACCCCAGACCAGCCGATATCGCAGCACTATCTACAACGCCGGATAAGCTGTTCAGAAAGCCGGACTTGCCGCTGAGGAATCATATACTTCAGGCCTGAAACCTGAAGATTGAGACATCATATGAATACTACTGGACTACTCCACTGTTGGAGAATCTAAGAGAACCGCAAGTGTTACTTTATTTATCTTCTTGCTATCTGGTTACATATATCATCACGTTATCCTCACCAGCGTTATTAGTTTGGCCAGATCACCTGTGCAGATTGCCGGACATAGCAGTGAGAACTGCAAGAGAAAGCACTCTAGGCTGAAATCCTTATGTCTATCTATTACGCCTGGATAGGAGAAACTCAAACCGCTTGTGTTATTTAAATAAGTTTATCTATAGGTATTTATGTTTTGCTACTTTGCATCACATGTTGTTTTAAAAAGTTTGTTACAATTAAAAGAGAAACCGTTTTTGGATAAAAAGTGTCCTAGGTTCACTTGGAGTATACCTCTATATAGCTATTAGATATGGGCTTATGAGGAAAGTGCCCATTTTTATACTCCATAACACGCGGTATATATAAACAAATATAAAAAATAGAGGTCATCTTTAAACACGTTATATTGCACACAATAAACAATGGCTTCCATAGTAGACACTATCATGAGGCACAAACAAAATTAGGAGTGTACACTCCTGTACACTACACATTCCGCCACGTATTTTAAATGCGCAACGCAATTACTGTAATTCATAACTCTCATAGAGAACAATGAATTACGCGTCTTCTCCCACAATACAATCGTATCGTATGTATGGGGAGAGAAGTGACACGTCAATTGTTCGTTGTTGACAATGCATGTGAATGGGGCCTGCCCCCTGTGCTATGGAAGTACGCGCGTGCCTCCAAAACACCCGCAGGATTGCGGTGCGTACTGTACACACCGCAATACACCGTGTGAACATAGCCTAAGACTGCCCTTGTTGCCCTTAGCAACCAGAGTGCAGCTTTCATTTCTGTCACTGCTCTGGAAAAATGAAAGCTGCGCTCTGATTGGTTGCTATGGGTGGTAGGGGCAACCAATCAGAGCTCAGCTTTTATTTTTATTTTTTACATTGCTCTGGAAAAACGAAAGCAGAGCTCTGATTGGTCGCTTTGAGCTCTGATAGGTCACGTTGCGCTCTGACTGGTTGCTATGGGCAACAAAGACAGCCATATTGTTAGTCTCTGTTCATACCACTTATGTTTTTGCAGTGAAATAAGCGCTTCTTTAAGAAACCCATTTGTAAATATGTTTTTTTTTTTCATGCGGTTTTATGCGCGTTTTCTTCATGTCATGTGTCTTTTGGTGCTTATTATTTTCACGTGTTTTTCTCAGTACATGAAACTTCATTGTGTTTTATCTGTTGTTTTGCCGCATTTACACATTGATAATGTTCCTGTGACGTTTAAGGGTATGGTCACACGCCGTGTTGGATTGAAAACTGCATCCAAAAAAGTATCCAAAAACGCATCTGCAAATGCGTTTTGGATACGTTTTGCATGACTTTTTGGACGCGTTTTTCGGATCCGCTTTTCAATACCTTTTCTTTCAAATCACAGATATTCAAATTTTAATCTACTTCGTTTTTTGGATGCAAAAAGCGCTTCCAAGTCGTACCCAACACGTACCCAAAAGTGTGTTGCATTTTTGGATCCATTTTTCAGGCTCCAAAAACGCACTCCATTGTTCCCTATGGAGATTTCACTTGCGTAAAACGCAAGTAGAATTGACATAGCAATTCTTTAAATGGATCCGAAAAATGCATCGAAAAGAAACTAATGTAAATCACACTGCACATTGTTAGATGTGTTTTTTTGGTCTGAAAAGTGGATCAAAAAACAAATTTGAAAAACGCTGTGTGAACATACCCTAACGCAGTAAACAGTTCAGTCATGTATATCTCATGCACACTTATTCCCAATGTCACCTTCTTTTGTGCACACTTTGATGCGTTATCACAAAAAAACCCCAGAAAAAAGCACGCAAAAAGACACCGTGTGAGCCCGGCCTAATGCTACATCACCACTGCACACATTTTCGGTCTTTTTTTCGCATTTTTTGTTTTCTGAAACCACTGGAAAAACGTATTTGCGCTCTAACACGGGCGGAAGCACCGAAATTACGGTAATCTATATCTCTCATAGAGAACTATGGATTATGCCTCCTCTCCCCGGTCGTACAATACGATTGTATTGTACGCTTGGGGAGATAAGTGACATGTCAATTACTTGTGGCGATTACGCGCCGCGTGCAATGAATGTCAATGGGGCCGGCGGTAAATTTGGCACGCATTTCGCCACGTATTTGCACTCTAATACGGGCAATAAGCGTCGAAATTACGGTAATCCATAGTTCTCATAGAGAACTATGGATCACGCCCCCTCTCCCCGCTCGTTACAATATGATCGTATTGTACGCGCGGGTAGATAAGAGACATGCCAATTACTTGCGGCGAATACGTGCCGCGAGCAATGAATGTCAATGGGGCTGGCGGTTGCCGACCCCCCCCCCCCGTGTCGCTCCCGAAAGACATGATGTACTGTGACGCGTACTATACGTGCCGCAGTACATCATGTGAACATACCCTAACATGTTGCAAAAAACACTAGAGCAGGGTAGAAAATTTACTATTGAAGTCTATGTAAAATGTTTTTTTTTGGCACGTTTTTGGTCAGAAATCCCAAGCAATTAATGTTGTGCATTTCTGCTAAAAAACGCACCAAAATCACAAAACGCGGCAAAAAACGGTCGGTTTTTAAGCTGTTTTTGACATGCACTGGAAAAAAAAACCCTGAGTTTTATGTACGGTGTAAGGGGTCAGCACAAAGGCAGGCACGTGAGCAGGTAGTCAGTTCATATAAATAAAGATTTATTTAAAGTTCATAAACGTGCAACAACAAAAGACAGCTTCTCTTCAGCATATAAATCCACAGTGGCAACATAACAAGTCCTTTCATCAGGCAAGAAGATCAGTGAACATAAATGCAGAGTCTCACCGACTTGTAGCACACGACCCGGACAACAAAGAAAAAAACTGCTCAGCAGCATATTGCTGCTGGCATCACGTTAATGTTTTTTTTTTTAATATCACCGAGGCCAGCCACCTCGGTGATAAATACCTCCCGTCTATGACAGTACCTCTGACCTTCCTACATACCCCCCCCCCCCCCTCTGCCCAAAGCCGAGGGGTTGGGCACCTTCTGCCATCATACAATGTACCCTCGAGAGGGCATCCGCATTTCCATGCATTTTGTCTGGCCTGTGTTCCACCGAGAACCGGAAATCCTGCAAGGCTAAGAACCACCGAGTTACCCGAGCATTATTTCCCTTTTTCTCTCTCATCCACTTCAAGGGAGCATGATCCGACACCAATTTGAACTTCCTCCCTAACAAGTAGTATCGCAGGGAGTCTACTGCCCACTTGATCGCTAGACACTCCTTTTCTATTATGGAATAATTCTTCTCACAGGGGGACAATTTTCGGCTGAGGTAAACTACCGGGTGTTCCTCCCCATTGATCTCTTGGGACATGACCGCCCCCAGCCCCACATCTGATGCATCGGTCTGAACGATGAATTCTCTAGAAAAGTCAGGGGCTACTAGCACAGGCTGCTTACACAGGGCTAACTTTAGCTCTTGAAAAGCCCACTCAGCTTCCGGGGACCAATTCACCATGGTTGATTTTGCGCCTTTAGTAAGGTCAGTCAGGGGCACTGCAATTTCTGCAAACTTAGGGACGAATCTCCTATAATAGCCAACGATCCCTAGGAATGCCCTTACCTGCTTTTTGGGAAGAGGACGTGGCCAGCTCTGGATGGCCCCTACCTTGTTTATTTGTGGCTTGATCTCGCCCCTTCCTACTATATACCCCAGGTACTCTCCCAGTCTTGGCTATAGATGACTATGTCATCTAGGTAGGCCGCTGCATACTTCCGGTGGGGACATAAAATACGGTCCATAGCCCTTTGGAAAGTGGCCGGTGCTCCCTGCAACCCAAAGGGCATGCAGATATATTGGCACGACCCTTCGGGTGTGGAGAAGGCCGTATTTTCCCGGGCTTCCTTGGACAAGGGGATTTGCCAGTACCCCTTTGTGAGGTCCAAGGTGGTGATGTACCTGGCTGGTCCTAATCTCTTAACTAGTTCATCTACCCGAGGCATGGGGTAGATATCGAACTTGGAGACTTCGTTGAGCTTGCGGTAGTCATTACAAAATCTCCATTCCCCGTTTGGTTTTGGTACCAGCACTATCGGACTCGACAACCCACTCTTGGACTCCTCTATTACCCCCAAGTGTACCATCCTTTTGACCTCCTGGGCCACTATTTCCCGTCGAGCTTCAGGGATCCTGTAGGGCTTTACATTTACCCGAACATGTGGTTCTGTAAGGATCTCATGCTCAATACCTTTTATAAGACCTGGTAACTCAGAAAACAGGTCCTTATTACGTTGCAGCATTTCCTTACATTGCTGCTTCTGTGATGGGGACAGGGTCAGCAATTTTAACCATTTCAACCTTAGCCTCTGGCTGGATCACCAAACAGGGGGTCGTGGGAGGTCCTCTATCCTTCCAAGGTTTTAGCAGATTAACATGGTATATCTGCAGGGGCTTCCTCTTACTGAGTTGGTGTATTCAGTAATTAACATTACCCAATTTTTCCACCACCTCATACGGTCCCTGCCACCTTGCCAGAAATTTGCTTTCCACCGTTGGCACCAGGACAAGGACGCGGTCCCCTGGTTTGAACTCCCTAAGTCTGGCAGACCGATTGTAAACCCGGGATTGCGCTTCCTGGGCCTGCAGAAGATGTTCTTTTACAATGGGCATCACATTGGACATCCTGTCCCTCATCTGGGCCACATGCTCTATCACATTTTTATAGGGAGTGGTTTCACTCTCCCAGGTCTCCTTTGCGATATCAAGCAAGCCCCTGGGGTGCCGACCATACAGTAGTTCAAAGGGGGAGAACCCGGTGGAGGCTTGGGGAACTTCCCTGATAGCAAACAAGAGGTATGGTAATAAGCAGTCCCAATTCCGACCGTCCCTTTCTACTACCTTCCTCAGCATAGCTTTTAAGGTTTTGTTAAACCTCTCCACCAATCCGTCTGTTTGGGGGTGATATAAGGAGGTGCGCAATGGTTTAACCTTCAGGATCTTGCACAGATCCTTCATCATCCTAGACATAAATGGTGTCCCTTGGTCCGTCAATATTACCTTAGGCAGACCCACTCTAGAAAATATGAAGAATAGCTCTCGGGCAATGGATTTGGATGAGGTGTTTCTTAAGGGTACTGCTTCTGGGTATCGGGTTGCATAGTCGACGACCACCAGAATGTATTGATGGCCCCTCGCTGACTTCACCAGGGGCCCCACCAGGTCCATCGCAATCCGTTCAAACGGCACTTCAATTATGGGTAACGGTACCAAGGGACTACGGAAATCTGCAACCGGAGAGGTAACCTGGCACACGGGACAGGTCTGACAAAAAATCCCTGATTTCCCTAAAACACCCTGGCCAGTAAAACCTCTGTAAGACTCGTTCCTGGGTCTTCTCTGTCCCCAGGTGACCACCCAATACATGAGAGTGAGCAAGGTCTAACACCATGCGCCTGTAGGGTACAGGTACCAGTAGCTGCTCGATGACTTCATCTCTCACCTTGGTCACCCGGTACAAGAGCTCACTATTCATTGCAAAATGGGGGTACCGCTCATCTGCCCCTGGATCCTGGGGAACCCCATTTAACACGGTTACACTCTCTAGTGCGCCTTTTAGGGTTAGATCTCTGAGCTGGGCAGTCCCAAAGATGACCCGGGATACTTCTAGATCAGGGACATTGGTTTCGGGAGGTGGCTCCTCCTCTTCATCCCCTGCCAAAACTGTAAAGGGAAACTTTCTGCCACCTCTTGGCACTCTGGGTGGGAAGGTGATGTAGCTTTTGCCCATAGATCCCAGAATAAGGGAAAATCCCACCCAACAATAACAGCGTGCATAAGATTGTCCACCACACCCACACTGTGGGACACAGTAGTCCAGTCTGTGCCGATGGTCACCTGGGCCATGGGTTAATGTTTCATGTCTCCGTGGATACACATTACCCCCAACCGCTTCCCAGGGACTAGCACATGGGGGAGTGTGGCCCTTACCAGGGTCACCAAACTCCCAGAATCCAAGAGTCCCGGCACTTTAGTGCCATTTACTGTCACTTGGCACACCTGTGGACCTTCCCCAGGGCTGGGTATAACGCTGCATACAGGATGCGCAAACCATGAATAGCGTCGGCCCATAGCGCACTCCATTGGCTCAGTGACCTCTGGACACTGGGCTGCAATGTGACCGGGGGCCTGACATTTCCAACAAATGGTCTCACGGCCCGGACCCCTTGGCCTGGGTTCAGACCCCATCTTGGCCGGAGGACATCCCTCCATAGTGGATCTGGACCCCTTCTTTGAGCTGTCAGCCCCACTCCTGCCACCCCAGTAATGTGCCCTCAGTCCCCCTGAGTCATTCAGAGAGTGTTCCACAGCCACATATCTCTCCACCAGTCCCACAAGGTCATCCAGATTCTGGGGGTCCCCCTGTGCCACCCAGCATTGTATGGACTTAGGGAGTGCATGCACAAAGCGGTCCATCACAACTCGCTCGACCATTTGTGCAGGGGTACAGGTCTCAGGTTGTAACCACTTTTGGACCAGGTGGAACAGGTCAAACATCTGGGACCGGGGCGGCTTCTCCTTGCTGTACCCCCAGCGATGTACCTGTTGTGCCCGGACCGTCAATGTCACCCCCAGTCACGCCAGAATTTCAGCCTTTAACTTACTGTACTCCTTGGCATCTTGCAGGGTCAGATCGTAATAGGCCTTCTGTGGTTCTCCCGTGAGGAAAGGGGCTAGGACCTCGGCCCACTGCTCTGGGGGTAGTTTCTCCCGGTCCGCTACCCTCTCGAACACCATCAGGAAGGCCTCGACATCGTCCTGTGGGGTCATTTTCTGGAGCGCTTCCCTTACGGACCTCCTCGCGTTGCGGCTCTCTCCGGTCATTGGGGATGCCACCACTTCTCTGGATCGGACGGACTCAGACAGCACCGCCATTTGCTGAACCAGGAGTTTGTTGGTCTCCTGTTGAACTCGCACAGTCTCCATGTGGGCTTGCTGCTGCTGCTGCTGCTGAGCCTGGACCAGGTGCTTAACGAGCTCTTCCATGTTGTCCGTCTGACTTTTTTACTCTGCAGCTGCCTTGACCCAGGACATGCAGTCGTGCTCTCAGGGATGGTTGCCCGCATCCGAGACACCAATTTGTAGGGGGTCAGCACAAAGGCAGGTACGTGAGCAGGTAGTCAGTTCATGTAAATAAAGATTTATTTAAAGTTCATAAACGTGCACCAACAAAAGACAGCTTCTCTTCAGCATATAAATCCGCAGTGGCAAAAATAACAAGTCCTTTCGTCAGGCAAGAAGATCCGTAAACATAAATGCAGAGTCTCACCGACTTGTAGCTCAGGACCTCAGGCCTACACAGCCTCACAGTTCGGCAGCACACAGCTTCTGATTTCAGGTCCAGAAGCACACCTCCTGATGACCTGCACCAGCTGCCTCTTATCTGGCTGGTAAGACCTGGGCTGGAGTATTGGAGCGGCCGTCCCACCCAGACTCTTGGGCCGTTCCATAAAAAACCCGACCCGGACTACACAGAAAAAACTGCTCAGCAGCATATTGCTGCTGGCATCATGTTACTGGGTTTTTTATATCACCGAGGCCAGCCACCTCGGTGATAAATACCTCCCGTCCAAGACGGTACCTCTGACCTTCCTACAAATATAATATATATATATATAGATAATATATATATATATATATATATATATATATATATATATACACACACACACACTAGTATAGCATGCTATAATGTATTTGTGGAAAAATAAGACATCTCCTGAAAATAAGACATAGTGCACCTTTAGGAGCAAAAATTAATATAAGACGCTGGCTTATTTTCGGGGAAACAGGGTAAGCTGATGAGTTATTCAGCAGTGTGCATGTCGTCTTTATCTGCAGTCCATAGAAGAAATGCAATGTATATCCTGTGACTGGCTTACAGTGGTGTCCATACAGGCAGAGTATGATCCACCCACACAGTACCTCCTGGTTGTGTTTTGCAGATGGCATGGATGTGGAGGCTGCACCCACCGTGGCCGGACAGTTTGAAGATGCGGACGTTGATCACTGATCTGTTATATTTAGGTAGGTTGAATCTCTTGCTGTGAATCTACCAATCAATATACCCAGTGGAAAACACATTGAAGGGATGTTCTCACCACAAACATTAAAGGTATGTCAATAGAATATGCCCTTAAAGTCTGATAGATGCCGGTCCCAACTGTGGTACCCGCACCTATATTATTATTATTTTTTTTCCACAGATTTTTATTATTTTCAACAGCATAAGAAAACAAGTATGGTACAACGAAGAGTACATGTTCATATGTCATTTTACAAACAAATATCTTTGAAACGACATACCGATACCAAAGCATGGTCAATAACAGTATTCCTGTTTCTGAATCGCAAGGTTCAGGTGGACCTTCGCAAAATCTTGAGACCTGTCATCTACCAAACACAGGAGACAATGCAATGATACATGCGAGCAATGCACTGCGGCTATATAGTTTCTGCTGGCTAGTATAAGTATCGGGGTAAAACAAAACAAAAACATAAGGAGAAAAACGGTCTTATAACACAAGCAAAATAAAGAAGTAACGTTTCCGCCAGAGGTATAGTGTTTGTGCCAAGATAACAACAAATATCGGTTAGTCAGATTCAGACTGTCTGAAACGTATGGATAGCCTATCCCTATGATTCCCCAGGGACTTCCAAGGTATAGTTCCCTCTGCTAGGTGAGGGGCGTTAAACCTTGAGTACCCCCAGCGTGTTGGTCAATTCCCCTTCTAAATACCACTTAGTCAGTTGAAATGGGGTAACGAGTGACCTAATCTCTTCCCTGTCTAGAAATGCCTTAATGAAAGGGGTCCGTCGAGCAAAAAATATTTCGGTTTGGGTTAATTTGTGTACTTTGGTCTCCAACCGGTCCATGTAGAGGTAATATTTTACTTGGGATAAGACGTCCCCCATGGAGGGTATCTCCGGCTCAAGCCACTTAGCTAATAAGGATCGCTTTGCAGCCGACAAAATGATCCGTAACAAGGCACAGTGTTTTGAGCCCTCAGGGAGGTCGTGAAATAGAAGGGCTTTGGGCGTGAGAGGAAGCGTAAACTCTCCCGAGTCTTTCAAAATGGTGACCAGAGATTTCCAAAAGGTCTGAGATGCATGGCAAAACCACATACTATATATCATGTCAGTTTGGGGCTCTCCACATTTGGGACATGCTAGGATACGGTTGGGAGCCAAGGGGTGGGGATGTATGTTGAACCCAAAAATGGCTTTATGTATAAATTTAAAATGCGATTCCCGCCATTTTTCATTTATGACTGCTTGACACGTTTGGTTCCAGCCCTTTAAGGCTGACTCCGGCATTGCAAGATCTGGGAAGACTTTCTCCCAGCCGGAAAATAGCCTATCTTCCCATACTTGAATATTTAGTTCCCTCAGTTTACTATATATAGCAGATAGGGAATGAAGACTCGACGTAGGGCCTAATATCCCGTCGAACGTATTAGTTGAGGCTTCCATTTCTAGGCGGAGAACTCTACCTTTCAAAAAAAACTCATAACTTGCCCATAGGTTAAGAAGTGGTAGTCGGGAATTTGATATGTTTCTTGGAGTTCTTGGAAGGACATGAACCTGTGAGCGCTACCACTTCGTTCGCTCAAAAGATTTCTCATAGAGACAATACCCTTCGCCTGCAACCAGCTGAGATGCGTGTTCCCTATCCCTTGCCGGAATTCTGGGTGACCTAGTATGGGCATATGCTTACTCAGGATCATCGGTAGATTAAATAGCTTCCGACATGCTCTCCAAGTTGCTATGGTATCCCTCAACAGTATACAGGTCCTAATGTTCTGTGGTAGTTTCGCATATCTGGTATGTAATAGGGCCGTGAGGTCCCATGGCGCTGCTAGACATGCTTCTAAGGCATAATTCGAGTAGTGAGACGTCCGTTTCACCCAATCGCTGCAATGCCTGAAGAGACAGGCAAGGTTATACTTGCGGATGTCTGGCAGGTTGACCCCTCCACACTGTTTAGGTAGCAAAAGTTTTGACACAGCGATCCTCGGTCTCTTGGACGCCCATATAAATCTAGAAAAACTAGAAACTAAGATTTTCAGATCTGAGTGCTTTAGCAGAAGGGGAATCGTCTGCCTATATTATTAATATATTATTTATATTAATTAAAACCAGACCCTGTTCCATATTCTTTTCTTCTTCACCATTTTTATTTTCTGATTGTAGATTTTTTTATTCTATTTTTTGTATAGTATTATGGGGGCGGCCATGTTGCCTGAGCTGCTTTTAACAGCATTTAAAAGAGACTTTACAGCAGCTACATGGACATAGGGGCCTGAGAACAGGAGCAGACCCATCGACTTCTCTAGGAGAGTTTTCTAGGCATGCTCTGTGACCTGAGAAGAAGTCAGTGTACAGGGAGGGGGAGCTGTGACATCTCCTATTGTGACTGGTGGATCCTGTGTTATCTATAGACATTGGTGTCATCTTTCAGTGTAACCCTGCCTGTGCTGATAATGAGGTGATTGCTGAAAAGTTTTCTCCGCAAAACAAAATACCAGACTATTACTAGGCCTTTCTGGGCCACTCATTGCCTCCCAGCCAGTACGCTCTGATGAGGGGCAAAACCCCGAAACAGCTGTACACAGATGAGTGATACTGGCTTGGCTAATATCCCTTTTGCTTTTTAAAAACTCATGTAGTCAGAAGCAAATTAAGAATTTGTCATAGGTCTAGTGGTCAAAGTGAGAACTGCCGGATTATTTAAAAAGTGATATGGAAAATTGGAAAACAAAATTCTTTAAGTCTAACATGAGTTAGGTAATATATATATATATTTTTTGATAACATATTCCCTTTGCATAGGTGTGTCCTAGTGTTGGATCCATATTGCAGGATAGCAGTACATATAATAGAATGTATGGGGCAGCAGACGGTGCAGCTTTGCCTCTGCTGGATTGCTGCGAGCAGCCATTACTCTGTATAACACACTGCTTTATTCTCAGGTACAAGAGGGATCGCGGTGACCGGCTCCAATCACTGTGCGCTGCCGCCGCCATCATTTCGTTAGACTCTAGTCATTCCAAGGATAGTCCGCATCATGGAAGCTCCGCAGTTTTTTTCTATTTTTTAGAGTTTAACTAACAGCAGCTGCCAAGTGGGGACCCCCGGATTTCCCAGACCTGCTGCACCCAGAGCCATATCCAGAACCTCTCGGTTAGGGCTCGTAGAGCGCGCCAGGACCTTAGTCTCTGGTCTCATCGCTTCGCTTGTCGCACTGGATTATCTGCTTCGGTTTTTTTGATAACCTGCTGGAACTTTCTAATTTGGAAACTGAAAACACTTGTCCATGAAATAGGAATTTGGACTGGAAAACAGCGAGCACTTGTCACTAGAACCTGACTGTATTTGTAAGAGTTCTTAATATTGTCTAATAAACTAGGTTTTTGTATCAGGAGGTGTCGTCTTTTTATGCCCCTGTGGTCTCTCGTGCGCGGTGCCCTGTAAGGCTGTGTTCACACAACTGATTTGGACACTGAATTTTATTAAAACATTTAAAAAAAAATGTAAAATTTATATAATTGTAGCAATCGCATAGTAAAGTTATTGTCATTAATACCGCACGGCAAACACTGTAAAAATGATGACCAAAAAACAATGGTGCAACTGGGTCCCCCTCTCCTCCCCCATTTTCATGGCCCAGTACTAAAAAAAACAAACTATGGAACTCCTGTGCACCCAAAAAAACACTACACCCCTAAATGAGATCCATGAGGGATGTTGAATCCAAGATGGGGCAACTTCTGGAAGGTTTCACCTGTTCTACTACTTTAGGGGCTTTGTAAATGTGACATGGCACCACCAAAATCTGCGTTCCGAAAGCCAAATAGCGCTCCCTCCCTTGTATGCCCTGCCATGCGCCCAAACAGCAGTTTACACCCACATGTAGGATAGTGCCAAACTTGGAAGAAACTGCATAACAAATTTTGGGGAACTTGTTTTCCCAGGATTCCTTGTAAAAATTACATATTTTCAGATAAAATTGCTGCTTGTGTAAAAAAAAAAAAAAAAAATTCTACTTTCACAGCCTAAAGCTAAAATAATTTGTGAAACACCTGTTGGGCCGTTATACTCACTGAACATCTGAATATATTCCTTAAACAAGTCAGTTTCCAATATGGGGTCTTTAGGGGAGTTTATTAAGTTTTAGCCCCTTAGGGCGTCCGCAAACCTGTAATGGCGCCTAAATAAAGTTGTAATGAAAATGAGACCCCAAAATCGGGTAGGTGCTCCTCCTATTCTGGGGCTTGTGGTTGAGCCAAATAGTGCACTAGGGCCACAGATGGGATATCTCAGAAAACAGCAGAATGTGGGGAGTCTATGTGGAGTTGCATTTCCCTTTTATTATCCACCGTGTCCCAGTGAATAATGCATAAAAATTGAAAGTCTCCCAAAAAAAAGTTTGCTTTATTTTCTGTGAAACACTTCCTAATCCTTGTTTTGAATACTTTAAGGGGGTCTAGTTTCTTAGATGGAGTCGTTTAGGGGCGGTATCAAACATACAGGCCCCTCAAAGCCACTTGCTATAATTGCTGCTAAATTTCCAAGCCCCCTGCTGTCATAATAAAACATTTTTAAAAAAAAAATTTGCCAACCTACGTAGGGTAGATGCTAGTTATGAACTATCTTTTGTGGAATAACTATCTGTCTCACAAGCAGAAATTTTAGAACTTTGAAAATGGAAATTTTTTTTTTTTTTTTTATTTCACAACATTTTGACATTTTTGACAAATAAGGATTGTATTGGGCAAAATTTCTTGTTAACTTAAAGCACAATTTGTTATGAAAAACCAGTCTCTGAATCACATGGACAGGTAAATATCAAAAAGTTATTCCCACATAAAGTGACAGGTGTCAGATTTCAAAAATGTGTCTCTGTCAGGGAGGTCAAAACTGGCTGCGACGGTGACGGGGTTAAACACCTGTGGATACCACGTGTGAAAACCCGAGCGTCTCACTTATGGTTTTGTAGCCCATTCCGTGCCCAACCTTTTTTTTGGAATACATGAAAAATGAAAAAAATTAAAATTAAAAAAAAATCTGAAATTACAGCAGTCATCAAAGTTTGGTAATTATGTCTAGTTTACTTAGAAGTGGGGATCTGTATGTGCCTCACTAAAAAGCCATATCCGTGGGCTGTAAGGGTCAATGCACTTTTACGGGCCGCTTACCATATAAGGAAGAGGTAGGTTACATAGGAGGGATGATGACATCACAATGGCTCCTAAGCCGGTATGACCGGGTGATGATGTCACAATCAGCTCCTGCTTATAAATCACGGGGGAGGGCCCGGCCACCATCACTTTCTGTTTGGGTGTTGTCTTCACAACTTGTGAGACAAAACTATTGAGAGACAGTTTTTAAACAGTGATAGTTCCTTACTGTAGAGAGGACAAGGTAAGTCCCATCTTATTCTATTGGTTCATTACAGAGATCACTGCACAGTGAGGACATCGGGGGACTTCATTATTATAAATATACAGGCCCCCTGTAATCCATTATTATAAATATACAGGCCCCCTGTAGTCCATAAATATAAATATACAGGCCCCCTGTAGTCCATTATTATAAATATACAGGCCCCCTGTAGTCCATAAATATAAATATACAGGCCCCCTGTAGTCCATTAATATAAATATACAGGTCCCCTGTAGCCCATTATTATAAATATACCGGCCCCCTGCAGTCCATTATTATAAATATACATGCCCCCTGTAGTCCATTATTAGAAATATATAGGCCCCCTGTAATCCATTATTATAAATATACATGCCCCCTGTAGTCCATTATTAGAAATATATAGGCCCCCTGTAATCCATTATTATAAATATACATGCCCCCTGTAGTCCATTATTAGAAATATATAGGCCCCCTGCAGTCCATTATTATAAATATACATGCCCCCTGTAGTCCATTATTAGAAATATATAGGCCCCCTGTAATCCATTATTATAAATATACGTGCCTCCTGTGTCCATTATTAGAAATATATAGGCCCCCTGTAATCCATTATTATAAATATACATGCCCCCTGTAGTCCATTATTAGAAATATATAGGCCCCCTGTAATCCATTATTATAAGTATGCATGCCCCCTGTAGTCCATTACTATGAATATACATGTCCCCTGTAGTCCATTATTATAAATATACAGGCCCCCTGTAGTCCATTATTATAAATATACAGGAGCCCTGTAATCCATTATTATAAATATACAGACCCCCTGTATTCCATTATTATAAATATACAAGCCCCCTGTAGTGCATTATTATGAATATACAGGCCCCCCTGTATTCCATTATTATAAATATACAGGCCCCCTGTAATCCATTATTATAAATATACAGGCCTCCTGTAGTCCATTATTATAAATATACAGGAGCCCTGTAATCCATTATTATAAATATACAGGCCCCCTGTATTCCATTATTATAAATATACAGGCCCCCTGTATTCCATTATTATCAATATACAGGCCCCCTGTATTCCATTATTATAAATATACAGGCCCCCTGTAGTCCATTATTATGAATATACAGGCCCCCCTGTAGTCTATTCTTATGAATATACAGGCCCCCCTGTAGTCCATTATAATAAATATACAGGCCCCCTGTAGTCCATTATTATAAATAAACCTTCCTCCTATAGTCCATTATTATGAATATACAGGCCCCCTGTATTGCATTATTATAAATATACAGGCCCACTGTATTCCATTATTATGAATATACAGGCCCCCCTGTAGTCCATTATTATAAATATACAGGCCCCCTGTAGTCCATTATTATAAAGATACACACCCTCTGTGGTCCCTTATTATGAATATACAGGCCCCCCTGGAGTCTATTCTTATGAATATACAGGCCCCCCTGTAGTCTATTATTATGAATATACAGTCCCCCCTGTAGTCCATTATAATAAATATACGTGCCCCCTGTAGTCCATTATTATGAATATACAGGCCCCCCTGTAGTCAAGTATAATAAATATACGTGACCCCTGTAGTCCATTATTATGAATATACAGGCCCCCCGGTAGTCCATTATAATAAATATACGTGCCCCCTGTAGTCCATTATTATGAATATACAGGCCCCCCTGTAGTCCATTATAATAAATATACGTGCCCCCTGTAGTCCATTATTATGAATATACAGACCCCCTGTAACGTTTAAATGAAATTAAAAAAAAGTACTCACCTCTCCATGGTCCTTGTCCGCGCACCTAGCTCCGGTGTTAGCAGCGTGACGTCATCAGCTTCCAGCCTAGGAGATCGAGCATCACAAGGGGCGTGGTGAAAGCGTTTGGAAAAATTTGGGGGCGACTACGGCTAATTTAGCCCTCTATTCTCTCTTGGGACCGATTTTTTGAGTTACCAAAGCTGAAAAGGCCGGTACAAGCAAGGTGACGTCTAAACATGGCTCAGTTACACCAGTTCTGTCAGGAGGAAGGGGCCAAAATTCTTACCAACTATTGTGAGAAGCTTGAGGAAGGATCCAAAACGTTTGACCCAAGTCCTACAGTTTAAGGACAAAGCTCCCAAATGCTAATGAAATGGAGGAAAAAACTGACTTCGCAGAAAGTAATAAAAATGCCTTAAAAATTCTTTCTCGTTATTCTGCATTTGGCAAATATAAATAATTTTGGTTCCTAATTGACCTAAAGCAGGGAAGGTTTATTCTGATTTCATGTCAGAGAGAAAAACCTGCAGATGGGGCTTTTTATGTAGTGGATGGAAACTTCTGGTTTCAACTAACTAATGATAATTACCTTTGCCAAATGGTGCAAGAACCGACTAGAGGAAAGGCCCTTCTAGACCTAATATTAACTACAGTTTTGACAGAGTAACAAAGGTTCAGGTTGAGGGGCACCTAGGGAATAGTGACCAAAATATTAATAAATTTTCCGTTTTACCTTCAATAGAGTTTTTTGTCAAGGAGCCACAAAAACACTGAATTTTTAGCAAGGCTAATTTTATTCTGCTTAAGGAGCACCAAAACCGTATTTACTTGGACAATGTGTTTAAATATGGCCGAACTAATAATAAATGGGGATATTTTAAAAAATCCTAGGCTACCACTGTGAGGGGTACATACCTTTTGGTAATAAAAAAAATTAGAAACGGGAAAAACCCATGTGGATCAACGGGGAGGGAAAAGAGGCAATAAAAAACAAAAAGAAAGCGTTTCACCTACTAAAAACAGGAGGGCAAGTGAAAGGCACTAAGAAGCTATGGGGAAAAAAAAAAAGTGTGTAAAATAAGATAAAGGAAGCAAAGCTGGGAGACGGAAAGACATATTGCTATAGAAAGTAACACTAACCCTAAAATATTTTGTAACTATATAAATAGTAAAAAGATTAAAACAGAAAATGTTGGGCCCTTTGAAAAATACTGGGGGAGAGACAGTAAGGGCGATGAGAAAAAAGCAAACGTATTAAACACTGTTTTCTCCCCCTGTATTTCCCGAGGAGGATGCCCTTTCCTGTTGAACAGAGAGATGACGTAAACTCCAACTTAAAAGTTTCTTGTCTAACCCGGGAAGAAGTGCAGCTCCGTTTTGGGAAAGATTAAAATAGACAAACCCCCAGGTCCAGATGGCATACACCCACGTGTCCTAAGAGAGTTAAGTGATGTCTAGATAGGCCCCTATTTTAATATTCATGGACTTTTCTAAAAAACGGGGTATGTCCCAAAGGATTGGCGCATAGCAAATGTGGTGCCAATATCCAAAAAGTGATCCAGGAAACTATAGGCCGGTAAGCTTAACCTCTGTTGTAGGTAAAATGTTTGAAGGTTTCTCAGAGATGTATCCTGGAGAATCTCACTGACAATTAAAAGTATAACGCTGTTCCAGCACGGGTTCATGATAGGATCGGTCCTGTCAGACTAATCTCATCAGCTTCTATGAGGAAGTCAGTGCTAGACTGGATCGGGGTGAGGCACTGG
Source organism: Phyllomedusa bahiana (assembly GCA_025379985.1). NCBI lineage: Eukaryota > Metazoa > Chordata > Amphibia > Anura > Hylidae > Phyllomedusa > Phyllomedusa bahiana. The sequence continues at coordinate 91,913 of JAODAL010008949.1, forward strand.
ATGTCATATATCTAGATTTTTCTAAAACATTTGATACGGTGCCACATAAAAGGTTGGTAAATAAAATGAGAATGCTTGGACTGGGGGAAAATGTGTGCAAGTGGGTAAGTAACTGGCTCACTGATAGAAAACAAAGGGTAGTAATTAACGGTACATCCTCAGACAGGATCCCGGTTACTAGTGGGTACCACAAGGGTCAGTATTGGGCCCTATCCCCTTTTAACATTTTCATTAATGATCTTTCACAGGGATTACACAGTAGAATATCGATCTTTGCAGACGATACTAAGCTCTGTTAAAGTAAATTAACACAATAGAGGATAATGTGTTATTTCAAAGGGATCTGGATAAGTTGGAAGCCTGGGCAGGGAAATGGCAGATGAGGTTTAAAAACTGATAAATGCAAGGTTATGACAGGGGAAGAGAAATCCCTTACATGATTACATGTTAAATGGAAAAAACACTGGGTAAAAGTGACATGGAGAAGGACTTGGGAATCCTGGTGGACAGTAAAAATTAATTGTAGCACCAGTGTCAGGCAGCAGGGAGCCAAAGCAAATAGGATCATGGGGGGCATTAAAAGGGCATAGATGCACATGATTGGGGAACATTTTTCTCCCATTATACAAGTCACTGGTTAGACCACACATGGAATATTGTGTACAGTTTTGGGCACCAGTGCACAGGAAAGACATTGTAGAGCTTGAACAGGTACAAAGGCGGGCAACAAAAATAACAAAAGGACTGGGTGGACTACAGTACCCAGAAAGATTGAAAAGATTGGGGTTATTTAGTTTAGAGAAAAGAAGGCTTCGGGGGGGACATAATAAATATGTTTAAATACATCAAAGGTCAATATAGAGATCTCTCCCAAGATTTATTTATTATACCAGAAAAATCCAAACCTTGGAGATATAAATAGTTCAGAACGACGCTGAACCCACCACATAATACACCCCTCTCAAAATAACATAAGAGACCAAAGCAAAACTGAGAGTCAAGGGTATGTATAAAAAATATAACTTTATTGTTTACAAACAGTTAAAAAGGTTAATGTGAATGAGTATATGTGTCCGTAAGAATCCAAGAATAATATAGATGGCCAGGGTGAATGTGCGGGCAAGAGAAATATATGAATTGTTATCATTGTAAAAAATTAATTTGTAAGCAATACTAACATTCCCAAAGGTAGTGAAAATAACCATAAGTAAATGCAAAATTGAGCATAAGTATCAGCAAACCCAGGGAGGCAAAGGATATTGCACAACAATGTAATAAAGTCTCTTACCGGCAGTTCACCCCGCAAACAACACCACCCCCAACCCGTTTCGTGTTTAATAGACGCTTCCTCAGGGGGATAGTGACTTAGTGAATCCAGCAGTTTATATAGTCAAACACAAATGATGCCGTGAATAAGGGACAAAAGTCGGCGCAGGCGCCGTGCTCGAAGACGGCCGCGCCAGTGCCCCACTTCCGGCGACACCGCCATGACGCGCATGCCCGGGGTACCACATTTCCGGACATGCGCGCCACACGTAAGAGTCGCCGGAGCAGGGCACGCGCCAAGCCGTCCGCACCGCGCATGCGCACAGTCCTTCAGGGGAACGGCATACCTGTAAAAAGGCACAAAATAGACTGCCATAAGATGTAGTGGGCAAGTACTGATCCCATGATGATTGGAGTATGTCTATATGCTATAATAGCTTAAGAAGAATTACTCGGACATAATCAACAGAGATGTAACAATATATCGAGTCATTATCACAGAACGTCAGAGAATTACATATCAGTGATTACAGCAACGGTAAGTAGCATGAGTAGTGGAAATCATCTGTCCAAGGATTTCTTCCATGGAGATGGAGGGATAATCAACTAAGCCACTAAGGAAGAAATATACAGAAGGTTCATTAAAACTTAAAACATAAGACAGTGTAAAAACAGAGAAATTCAAAGGAGGAAAAACAAAAGCAAAATAAAATAAAAGAAATGCTAAGATAATACAAACACAGCAAAAGGGGCAGGGAGAGGAACAGATATCCATGATTAGAGAGAGTTATATACGCACATATCTATGCATATTTCGCTGTCCCAAGAGACTATAAATATGAGGAAAAGTCCAATTTCTCATTAAGACCAGTGGGAGCCAAGGAATTAAGGGTGGTAATCCATTTGGTCTCCCGTTGTTGTAATGCCTTCATAATATTGCCACCTCTAATCCCAAAATATACAATGTCAATCCCACAGGCTTTCAAACCCTTGGGATTACACCCATGGTATTTCAGAAAGTGTCTAGGTAAGGTTTTTAATTGAGACACATCATCGCATTGACTTGCTGCAGAAATATCACGGACATGCTCTCGAATGCGTATTTTCAATTCTCTTGATGTAATCCCAATGTACATTTTCTGACAAGGACACTGTACCATGTAAATAACATTTTTTGTACTGCACGTTATATAGTGTAGGATCGAAAAATCACGTGATTTGTCAGAGGTGCTGAAAATATTAGTGCGAATCATGTTACAACACGCAACACAGTTCCCACATGGAAAGAAGCCACGTTTAGGGCCCCTAGTAGAAAAGGGATTGAGTTTTTCAACTACGTAGTGGCTTGATACTAGTTTGTCTCTTAGGTTGGGTGCCCTACGAGCTGTCATAAGGGGGTAGTCAGAGATCTCTTTCGCCAAGAGTGGATCCGTTTTAAGTATATTCCAATGTCTACCTAGAATTTGACGGATATTGGCCCATTGTTGGTTATAGGTAGTGATAAACCTAGTTTGCCTGTCTCCATTATTTATCCTTCGTCTGTCGCACAATTGTCTAGATTGTAAGAGTTGGTTCCTAGGGGTTTTTTTAGCCCTAGAATACGCCTGTTTCATAGATCTTTTACTGTAACCACGTTCACAGAATCGTTCTTTTAGGTCTACAGCTTGAGCCTCAAAATTAAGGCTATTTGAACAGATGCGGCGCATACGCAAAAATTGCCCAGTCGGGATAGCCTTTATAGTGGCCGGATTGTGAAATGAGGATGCATGTAGGAGGGAATTGACGGATGTGTTTTTACGATATACATCCGTCTGTAGCATATTCCCTTCATCAATGCAAATAGAAATGTCTAAGAAATCAGTTTGTTTTATATCTGCCCTATAGGTAAGTTTAATGTTCTTTATCATTTTTGTTGGTCCCCCAAAAAGCCCTTAAAGGGGGGAAATTTTGTGCCGTGCCATAAAAAACCAGCCCCGTCATCAATGTCCCTCACCCACATGAAACGCGGTCAATAGATCCTATAATGTCCCCTTTGGAAAATACCCCCGTTCCCAGTAAGCCAAAGAACAGTTTGGGCCCATACACGGGGCCCCTTTCCCCCCCAAGGCCCAGGGCCAAAACGTTTTTTCCCCCAAAAAAAGCTTTTCCCGGGAAACAAACAAATTGTGCGACAAAATAAATTTCCCAAAAAAGGACCCAGGATAATTTTTACTTTGCTTAGGTTCTAAGCCACCCCTTTCCCAAAAAAAAATTTACTGCAGTCAAACCTTCAAAAAGGGAGATTTTTGGTGTTTTAAAGACTCTACGTCTGCTGTCCCCAAAATACTTCCAGAATCAATAAAAGATCCCGAAAAATTACCGCCTCAGGACATCCGTTGTGTTTTTTCAAAAAAAGAAGGTAAAATTTTCCACAAGGGGTTTAGATAGAAATCAAAAAATTTACAGGCTGGATCCCCAAAAGCCCCGTCAAGGGCCGACACAATCGGGCGCCCAGGGGGGTTTTAACGGGTCCTTATGTATTTGGGGTTTTAACAGGTGGGGAATTTGGGGAATTTTTTTGGGAAAAATTTTGCTAGCAAGAATCATATATTTTTTTGGGAGATAGTCTCCCCCTCATGTCCCTTTCCCTCCAAAATACCCTCCAATTCCAAAAAAAAGGGAAATTAAAATTGGATTATACGGCCCCCACTCTTATAAGTCAGTTTTTTTTCGCGAAATTGGGCGAGACCTCCTTTTTCATTTTTACAAGTTGGCCAATTACTACTTTCCCCCCCCTTATCGGCGGTTTTTAAATCAGAATTTCCTTCGGGGCCTGAACCCTGTTTCAGGGCCTTATTTTTTAACCCGGGGCTTATTTTAAAAAACAAGGGGCATCCTCCAGGGCTTGAGGAATAAAAGTTTCTACATAAACATAAAAAGGGAAATTTTTTAACTGTAAGAGATTTGGGGACTAGGAATTTTTCTCCCAAGGGATTTTGTCAGGGGTAAATTTCAATAACAGATTTTCAAAAAGGGTTTTTAGATGCTTTTCCCCCTGGGCATAATAATTTAAAAATTATAGGGGTTGGATTCGGGGAGGGGGGTCATTGATCCAGTTTTTTCTATTGCCAGTTTGGGGGGTGGGGAAAGGGAATTTTTTTCCCAAAATGGGAAAAATTTGGCTTTACCCTTTGGGGGTTTTTTTCCCTTCCTCGGGATCAAAAACCTTGCAAAAACGGGCTAAACTAGTTGGACTTTTTCCCCCTTTTTTTAAAGCCTTACAAACTAGAAACTATGAAACTGTATATGGATCCCTGAAAACAAATTAGCCCCTACAAGGGTTAAATTTGTCCACAGATTACTGAGCACTGCATTCACTGTCTGGACCCAAAAAACAGGGGATGAACCCCCAATTGGTATCGGTGTATTAAAAAGGGTTTTGTAAATTCAAAAATAGTTTTTTAAAAGGGGGTTTTGTCACGATCTAATTTTGGGAGGGGGACCCTCCAAAAAGGGGTATAATCACTTTTCTAAAAATAGTGATTAAAAAAAAGTGTAGCTTGTGATAGCTAAAACCCGGCTTAGATGCTTTTAGTTTTTTGACGTTTACATTAGCTATGACCCCGGGGCCTTTGGGCGGTGGCCCTGTTTTTTTGTTTTCACTTCTTATCTGAAGGCAGGGTACATGAACCAAACTTTGGGGGGCCCGAAAAAAAAAAGGCCTTTTTTCTACTGTATAGAGAAACCACCCGGTTGTTTAAAGTAATTTTTCTGAGTAAAAATGCAGGGTGCCCCCCTGCCCCACCCTCCTCCTCTGCAGCAGTTTTCCCGAACCTTAACCCGTTGGATCTATTCTTCCCATTTCCTTTAAAAAGATAAAAGGGAAACACAAACCCTTAGAGCAGTGGCTCAAAATTTCGGCCCTCCAGCTGTGGGGGGAAAACCCCAACTCCCCTCAGGGCCCCTGTTATAGAAATTTTTAAATGCATGATGGGATTTTAGTTTCCCAAACCCCGGAGGGCCACAGTTTGAACCACTGCCTTAAGCCCTTTTGCAAAATATGTTATCCTCTGTGGTTTAGCTAAACAAAGTTTTTTCAAAATACAGAGGGCTGAATATCCCGGGCCCGGGGAGCATCTTTGGGGGGTGGTGGGGCGGGTGAAATCATGGGGAGGCACTTGTTTTTTTTAAAAACAGAAAACCCCAACGCCCCTTTTTTTTACATGACATCATGGAGGGGGGAAATTTTTTTTTTAAAAACAGAAAAAACAAAACCCCTTTTTTTTAAACTCAAGAGGGACAAAACGCCCGTTTGGGGAGGAAAATTTACTTCTTGGCAAAACCCCTTTTTAAAAGTTTAAAACAGAACCCCTCCCTTTCCTGAATTTTTCCCGGGTTTGTGAATTTTCATACACAAATAAAAAACAGCCAAAAATTTGGGCTAGGACCCGATGGGTTTCCCGGGTATTTAAACCCTGTTTGAACCTTGGGAAGACAGCTCCATACAGCGTGTTATATAAAGCAGCGTCCATGGATTGTCTGATAGTCCGGGATATCTTGTGGTTCTGTGCCGGACTATCATAAAGCAGCGTCCATGGATTTTAATAGATAGCCCGGGGATATCTTGTTTGGTTTTTGTCCTGGGGAAATATCCCCTAAAGCAGCCCTCAAAGGGTTGTCTGGGTAGTCCGGGGTATCTTGTGGCCCCGTTTCCCGGGCCCATTTATAAAGCAACGGCCCTGGGTTGTCTGATAGTCCCGGGGCATTTAAAAAACCCGCGTCTATGGATTGTCTGATAGTCCGGGATATATTGTGGTTCTGTCCTGGACTATCATAAAGCAGCCCCTCCAAAGGATTTTTTTTGTTTGGCCGGGGCATAAAAAAGCAGCGTCTATGGATTGTCTGATAGTCAGGGACATCATAAAGCAGCGTCCATGGATTGTTTGATAGTCCGGGACATCATAAAGCAGCGTCTATGGATTGTCCCGAAAAATCCCGGGGCACAAATTTAAAGCAGCGTCTATGGGGTTTTTTGATAGTCCCGGGACATCAAAAAAGCAGCGTCTATGGATTGTTCCCGATAGCCGGGACCCTCATAAAGCGCGTCTTGGATTTTTTCTGATTTTTTTCCGGGGTAAACTTGTTTTGGGTCTTTTCCCGGGCTAATAAAGCGGGCCCATGGAAATTTTCTTATAGTTTCCGGGGGTTTTTTTTTTGGTTTTTGTGCCGGACTATCATAAAGCAGCGTCCATGGGTTTTTGATAGTCCAGGGTTTTTGGGCTCCCGTGCCAGACTTATAAAAATTTTCTGCCCTCTATGGTTTTTTCTATAATGATAGTTATTTGGGAATTTTTTTTTAAAAGTCTCCCATCTTGTCTCTAGTGTTTATCGGCTCAGGTCTATGAACATGGCCTCTCCGGACTATTGCTCTATAACAATATTCGAAGATGTGGATGAGGAAAAATCCAACGCACCTCATTTACAAGAAATAGATATTGAAAAGGGCAGAATCCCTGAACCCCAGGACGTGCACAAACCCGAAATTTGAAAAATGGGGCCCCCTCCGGACTATTGCTCTATAACAATATTCGAAGATGAGGAAAAAACCAATGCGCCTCATCCACATAAAATAGATATTGAAAAGGGTGGAATCCCCGAAAACCCCCGGACGGCAAAAGGAAAATGACCGCATCCTTACAAAACCCGTTCCATCGTCATTGTCGGGATCCTCACCTTCATCAATATCAACATCAACATGGATAACGTCATTGCCTCAGGTAAGTGGGGAGGGTGGACTCTGTTGTCTCTAGATTGGAACAGAACAAACCTGTCTCCAAACCAAGCACTACTGCAGGTGTCTGATAACCAGGAATGATTTGTGCTCTGTCCTGACAGGATTGCCCCCGGACCTGGAACTTTCTATTCACATCAATGACAGTAAATCCAGCTTCTTAAACACAGGTACCTTTCATGATAAAATCCTATTCTGCAAATCACCCGAAAGTCGCTATTGTGAGGACTAAACCGATTCCAGAGAGGTCGACCAATCTAATCACTGGAATCTGATGACATCATAGAGACTTAATATTCCATAGAGGTTGACCTTCCTAATCAAATGGAAACTGAAAAAAAATCATTTAAAGGGGCTTTAATTTTTCCCAGGGGAAGGGGCGGGCCAATAAATCATGGGAAACTGATGACATTTACAGGAACCCCAAGGGCGTGAAAATTGTCATGTGCGGGGCTCCCCTGGGTCAATGTTTGGTTGTAGTTCACAAATGGGGCCCCCCAAAAAAATCGGTTTTGGGTTAAAAAAGAATGGGAACCCGTGACGGGGGGCGGAGGGGGTTTAAAGGCAAAGTTTAAAAAAAAGTTTTGTTAATATTTAAAATATCAGTAACAATTTGTTCCATTGCCTCTTCCTCTCTCCTTTAGTATTCATGGGCATCTCTATGATCTTAGCTTCAGTCCTCGGATACCTGGGCGATCACTGGAACAGGAAATACATTATAATCGTGGGAATTTCCCTCGGGCAAAACACGAACCCTTAAAGTGCATTCCCTTCATTCCCCAAAGAGGGTAATAAAAAGTCAAAGGGAAAAATTGGGATTAATAAGGACATAAAGTACAGACCAAAAGTTTGGACACACCTTCTCATTCCAAGAGTCTTCTGTATTTTCATGACTACTTTCATGACACTGGTCGAATGTCACGTCCTTGTGTTCTTTAGCCCAAACAAGTCTCTTGTGCTTGTTGCCTGTCCTTAGCAGTGGTTTCCTAGCAGCTATTTTACCATGAAGGCTGCTGCACACAGTCTCCTCTTAACAGTTGTTGTAGAGATGTGTCTGCTGCTAGAACTCTGTGTGGCATTGACCTGCTCTCTAATCTGAGCTGCTGGTAACCTGCGATTTCTGAGGCTGGTGACTCGGATGAACTTATCCTCCGCAGCAGAGGTGACTCTTGCTCTTCCTTTCCTGGGGCAGTCCTCATAGGAGCCAGTTTCTTTGTAGCGCTGGATGGTTTTGGCCACTGCATTTTGGGACACTTTCAAAGTTTCCCCAATTTTTCGGACTGACCTTCATTTCTTAAAGTAATGATGGCCGCTCGTATTTCTTTACTTAGCTGCTTTTTTCTTGCCATAATACAAATTTTAAGGGCTTGTTCACACAACATTTTGCCGATCCACTGCGCAAGCAAAGCGGATCCGCGAAACGGATCTAACAATTGTCAGTGTGATTAACATTGCTTTCAATGTTACGGGAGATCGCCGATGCACTTTTGAGAGCTCTCCTGCACTGCGCTTTTCGGATCCGCTTTGATAATTGACATGTCAATTCTTATTGCGTTCTACGCAAGTGAAAGCAATAGGGAATAATGGAGTGCGCTTTTGGCACCTGTCCAAAAGCGCTACACACTGTGGGTACGTATTGACGGCACTTTGGTTCCTGAAAGCGCATCCAAAAAACGCAGTGGGTTAAAATTTAATGTCTGTGTATAATGTAATATATAGATATATATATCTATATCTATATATATATATATATATATATATATATATATATATATGCATATATACATACAATATATTATATTCTTATATATTACATTATATTGGTAATCAATTATTAATCATTAGTAATTAATAAGTATTAATGATTATTAATTAGTAATAATCAATTAGTAATGTATAAATAATATGTGTTATTAATTATTAATAATACATAAGTGTTATAATAATCATTAATCATGAATAAGTATTAATTAATTATTAATAATTAGTTAACAATAATTATTAAAATGAATAATTAATAAATATTAATAATTATTAATAGTTAATTAATCATTCTTACTAATTATTAATAGTTATCAATAATTGATAATAACTAATAATTAATAAATGTTAATAATTATTAATTACTAATAGTAAATTAATAATTAATTATTAATTTATAATACTTATTATAATTAATAATCATTATTGATTACTTATTAAAATATTAATAAGTAATTATTAATAATTAATAATTATAGAGGTAGGGTTATGGGTAGGGGTTAGGGTTAGGGATAGGGTTAGGGTTAGGGTCAGGGTTAGGGGTCGGGTTACGGTTAGGGTAGGGTTAGGGTTACGGTTAGGGTAGAGTTGGGGGTAGGGTTAGGGTTAAATTATTCATAGTAAATTAATAATTATCAAAAGGGTGTATTTGGTCATGGAATAGGTTAAATTAATAGATGATAGGGTTAAAAGGAAAGGCTTTGAAAAACGGATCCGAAAAACGTATGCAAAAAGCATCCAAAAAAGCATCAGCTGTTGCGTTTCTGGATCCGCTTTTTGGATGCAGTTTGGAAGCAGTTTTCTCTAGTCAAAAACGGATCCGTAAAACACGTCAAAAACAGATCCAAAATGTGGTGATTCAGTAGGACTATCAGCTGTGTATCCACCTGACTTCTGAACAACACAACTGATGGTCCCAACCCCATGTATAAGGCAAGAAATCCCACTTATTAAACCTGACAGGGCGACCTGTGAAGTGAAAACCATTTCAGGTGACGACCTCTTGAAGCTCATCAAGAGAATGCCAAGAGTGTGCAAAGCAGTAATCAAAGCAAAAGGCGGCTACTTTGAAGAACCTAGAATATAAGACAGATTTTCAGTTGTTTCACACTTGTTTGTAAAGTCTATAATTCCACATGGGTTAATTCATAGTTTTGATGCCTTCAGTGTGAATCTACAATTTTTATAGTCATGAAAATACAGAAAACTCTTGGAATGAGAAGATGTGTCCAAACTTTTGGTCTGTACTGTAAATAGATATGGCGACATGTATGAACGGGGCTGCGCCAGAAGTCTGCCGTCTTTTCGGCCCAAAAACTAGAGGTGACAGACAATATGGCCGTCATTATGGGTCCCGCAGGGGCAGACACTCAACTCTCTCAGACGAGTGAACAATAAGCTAAATGAAGTTTCACTCTTCAATGAAACTCCCAGATCCGGATAGGCTCAAAGGATCAACATTCAATGAAAAATGAAGCGCCGACCTTCTCCACTGCAAGGAAATATTTTAATTCCTTTTTAGCAGACAACGCGTTTCGTATCCAAACGATACTTTATCAGTGCGACAGTCAACAAATGTGAAACAAAAACACCCAATATGATTGGACATTAGAGCGAGTGGCGGGTCTGTCTTTTGGACTCTTGGGCCGAGCAATGCAATGCCCACCTCCCCACCCCGCCTACACAATCATCTAAAGGAATAAAAAAGGAACATTATTGATCAAAAAAATGTATTTATTGTTTCTTCCAACAACACCCGGGCGTTGGAATCTAGTTTTGATAACCGTACACGGTATGAAAGCTTCAGCTTCAGCAAATATGTTTTTTATTCTGTTTTTGTGAGGCTTTATATGTACCTTTTTAATAAAGTGTTTTTATTGGAGAAACAGGTGGTTTTGTGTTTTTTATTTATTTATTTGTTTGTTTGAATTTTATTGTGTCCAAACATGTTTTACTTTTAGGGGTTGTTCACACGGAGTTTTGACTCCGTATTAACATCCGCTTTGTAGATGCGTCTTGGGGACCAACAGGACGGACCTGGAGACACATCTAACAATTAGCAGGGAGTTTATCACTGCTGGCAACGAGGAACACGCAGCGGCGTTCAGATGAGAGATCTCCGCTGCGTGTTTCCCTCCTGCCTGTCGGGTCCGTCTTGCGGACCCGATCAAAGAATTGACATGCTATTCTTTGATCAGGTCCGACAGGCGCGAGGTAAACACGCAGCGGCGATCTCTCATGTGAGCGCCGCTTCGTGTCTGTCATTGCCGGCAGTGATAAACTCACTGCTCATTGTTAGATGTGTCTCCGGGTCCATCCTGTTGGTCCCTGAGACGCATCTACAAAGCGGATGTTAATACGAAGTCAAAACTCAATGTGAACAACCCCTTACTTACGTAACACTATGGGACTAGACTACGCTATCACTTGATCACTCTTATATTACATTGTATTGCCAACTTAATACACATTGGGCGAAATGTCTGAAAATTGCCGTTGCTACGTCAGTTTTTAGGCGCATTAAATAAATGTAAAGTGCGCCATAAAGGCCGACCCTATCAAAATTCTGGCGTCAGGTATACCGTATTTTTCGGACTATAAGACGCACATAAAAGCCTATGATTTTCTCAGAAATCGAAAGTGCGCCTTATAGTCCAATGCGCCTTATATATGAATCAATTCTTCACTTGGGTTTTTAGGCTTTGTTCAGAACGTATTTACAGCTAATTTATTGACACTCATTTGCAACTGATTTGTAACTGATTTCCGATCGTAAATGCGTTCCGAAATCGGTTACAAATCAGTTGCAAATAAGCTTCACTAAGTGTGGCAGGTATTTCGCGACGGAATTACAATCCCCATTCTTTACATGGGGTGATTCCGACGCGAAACACGGCACAATAAGTGGCAGGACCATTGTAAATCCGACCTTATTGCGGCCTATACTGAAAAAGTACTGTACGTGTATTGATTTTTGTTACAACTTTACAAGTTGAGAGTTATTGTGAAAGTGTTGAATAAAGTTTGGCTTGCGGTCTGAGCTTTGTTTCATGTAATGCGCCTTATAATCCGGTGCGCCTTATATATGAACCAAGACGACTTAGCAGGCGCTCAATGATAATGCCCCTTATAATCCGGTGCGCCTTATATATGAACCAAGACGATTTAGCAGGCGCTCAATGATAATGCCCCTTATAATCCGGTGTGCCTTATATATGAACCTAGATGCCTTAGCAGGCGCTCATTGATAATGCGCCTTATAATCTGGTGCGCCTTATATATGAACCAAGACGATTTTGCAGGCGCTCATATGATAATGACCTTATAACCGATGCGCCATTATTATATGAACAAGACGATTTAGCAGGCGCTCAATGATAATGCGCCTTATAATCCGGTGCGCCTTATATATGAACCAAGACGACTTAGCAGGCGCTCATTGATAATGCCCCTTATAATCCGGTGCGCTTTATATATGAACCAGATGCCTTAGCAGGCGCTCATTGATAATGCGCCTTATAATCAGGTGCGCCTTATATATGAACCAAGACGACTTAGCAGGCGCTCATTGATAATGCCCCTTATAATCCGGTGCGCCTTATATATGAACCAAGACGACTTAGCAGGCGCTCAATGATAATGCCCCTTATAATCCGGTGCGCCTTATATATGAACCAAGACGACTTAGCAGGCGCTCATTGATAATGCCCCTTATAATCCGGTGCGCCTTATATATGAACCTAGAAGCCTTAGCAGGCGCTCATTGATAATGTCCCTTATAATTCGGTGCGCCTTATATATGAACCAAGACGACTTAGCAGGCGCTCAATGATAATGCCCCTTATAATCCGGTGCGCCTTATATATGAACCAAGACGACTTAGCAGGCGCTCATTGATAATGCGCCTTATAATCCGGTGCGCCTTATATATGAACCTAGATGCCTTAGCAGGCGCTCAATGATAATGACCCTTATAATTCGGTGCGCCTTATATATGAACCTAGATGCCTTAGCAGGCGCTCATTGATAATGCGCCTTATAATCCGGTGCGCCTTATATATGAACCTAGATGACTTAGCAGGCGCTCATTGATAATGCCCCTTATAATCCGGTGCGCCTTATATATGAACCTAGATGCCTTAGCAGGCGCTCATTGATAATGCCCCTTATAATCCGGTGCGCCTTATATATGAACCTAGATGCCTTAGCAGGCGCTCATTGATAATGCCCCTTATAATCCGGTGCGCCTTATATATGAACCTAGATGCCTTAGCAGGCGCTCAATGATAATGCCCCTTATAATCCGGTGCGCCTTATATATGAACCTAGATGCCTTAGCAGGCGCTCAATGATAATGCGCCTTATAATGCGAAAATTACGGTACCTTACATAGTAAACATAATGCGCCAAGAAATGATGCGCTGTGCGCCTCCATAACGAAATGCGCCTATTAAGGCCATAGCACATCATCACAAATGTATATGTGTTAGGCGCATTTCGCATTACAAGTATGTGTTAGTCGCATTACAAGTATGTGTAAGGCGCATATCATATACTTGTAATGATAAGCTATGCGCCTCCGTGCGTGATGTGCCTCGATAGGGGCATTACATACACGACCAATGAAATGTTAGGTGCCGCGATTAGTGCAAATCCCTGCACATAGTAAATCATTAGAAGCGTATGTAATGCCTCTATCGAGGCAAATCACGCAAAGAGGCGCATAGCTTATCATTACAAATATATGAAATGCACCTAACACATATACACTTGTAATGATGTGCTATGCGCTTCAATAGGCGCACTTCGTGATGGAGGCGCACAGAGCATAATTTTTAGGTGCATTACAATGTGTCGGTCCCGGCATATAATGCGCCTAGTTTTGGTACAGGACAGTTCATTTACGTTCAAAATATGACGCTAAAAACGGTTTTAGCGCAATATAGACCAAAAAACTGGTGTTGGCGTGTTGGGAAATGTCACCCATTGTATTGCCAACCTTTTTGGGAGTCTCCTAGACATGACAAAAGAGTTAGCAAATCTATGTAAAATTCAGCTAGTACCTGCACTATATTTCCTTACCATTTGCCATACATGCGGTGGATGTCGCTATGGGGTTAAAGGGGTATTCCCACTTTAGACAATGATGGAATATCACTACAATATGCCATCAATGTCTGATAGTTCCAGGTCCCACTTCTGGATCCGCATTTATCTCTTAAACGAACCCCAAAAACTCTGGACGGAGAGGTGGTCAGGACTCACCCATAGACATGAATAGGAGCAGGTCCCAGAGGTGGGACCTTGACCTAACACACATTGATAGCACAACACAGTATCGGCAGCACTCTATGAATGCCAAAAAACAGTCAAAGGGAATATAGGAATTTTTTCAAAATGCATTTCTGCTACTTTAGATCCTACAGTAGCAGAAATGCATTTGTTTTTAAAATTCCTATATTCACGTTGATTGTTTTTGGGGTTTGCTGCTGATACTGTGTTGTGTCCCATTGCTTTGCTGCCAGCGTGCACCTATACTAATGTCTATAAATTTTTTTGGTTGTGCCGACCAATTTTTTTATTTTTTTTGGGGATTGTCACACATTGATGGCGTATCCTAGCGATAAACCATCAATGTCTGTAGTGAGACAACCCCTTTAAGGTAATATTATCCCCTATGGAATAGGAGGGGAGTGAAGAGGCACTAAGAAGCTATAGGGAAAAAAATAAAGTATGTAAAATAAAGATAAAGGAAGCAAAGCTGGAGACGGAAAGACATATTGCTATAGAAAGTAAAACTAACCCCAAAATATTTTTTAACTATATAAATAGTAAAAAGATTAAAACAGAAAATGTTGGCCCTTTGAAAAATACTGAGGGAGAGACAGTAGAGGGCGATGAGAAAAAAGCAAACCAAATAAACACTTTTTCTCCACTGTATTTACCGAGGAGGATGAGCTTCCTGTTGAACAGAGGGATGAGGTAAACTCCAACTTAAAAGTTTCTTGTCTAACCCAGGAAGAAGTGCAGCTCCGCCTTAGGAAGATTAAAATAGACAAATCCCCAGGTCCAGATGGCATACACCCACGTGTACTAAGGGAGTTAAGTGATGTCATAGATAGGCCCCTATTCTTAATATTTATGGACTGTCTAAGAACGGGGTATGTCCCAAAGGATTGGCGCATAGCAAATGTGGTGCCAATATTCAAAAAGGGGTCAAAAAGTGATCCAGGAAACTATAGGCCAGTAAGCTTAACCTCTGTTGTAGGTAAAATGTTTGAAGGTTTTCTCAGAGATGCTATCCTGGAGTATCTCACTGAAAATAAATGTATAACGCTGTTCCAGCATGGGTTCATGAAGGATCGGTCCTGTCAGACTAATCTCATCAGCTTCTATGAGGAAGTCAGTGCTAGACTGGATCGGGGTGAGGCACTGGATGTCATATATCTAGATTTTTCTAAAGCATTTGATACGGTGCCACATAAAAGGTTGGTAAATAAAATGAGAATGCTTGGACTGGGGGAAAATGTGTGCAAGTGGGTAAGCAACTGGCTCACTGATAGAAAACAAAGGGTAGTAATTAACGGTACATACTCGGACTGGATTGCTGTTACTAGTGGGGTACCACAGGGCTCAGTATTGGGCCCTATCCTCTTTAACATTTTTATAAATGATCTTACACAGGGATTACACAGTAGAATATCGATCTTTGCAGACGATACTAAGCTCTGTAAAGTAATCAACATAACAGAGGATAATGTGTTATTACAAAGGGATCTGGATAAGTTGGAGGCCTGGGCAGGGAAATGGCAGATGAGGTTTAACACAGATAAATGCAAGGTTATGCACATGGGGAGGAAAAATCCATTACATGATTACATGTTAAATGGAAAAATACTGGGTAAAAGTGACATGGAGAAGGACTTGGGAATCCTGGTGGACAGTAAACTTAACTGTAGCAGCCAGTGTCAGGCAGCAGCAGCCAAAGCAAATAGGATCATGGGGTGCATTAAAAGGGGCATAGATGCACATGATGAGAACATTATTCTCCCATTATACAAGTCACTGGTCAGACCACACATGGAATATTGTGTACAGTTTTGGGCACCAGTGCACAGGAAAGACATTGTAGAGCTTGAACAGGTACAAAGGCGGGCAACAAAAATAATAAAAGGACTGGGTGGACTACAGTACACAGAAAGATTAGCAAGATTGGGGTTATTTAGTTTAGAGAAAAGAAGGCTTCGGGGGGACATAATAAATATGTTTAAATACATCAAAGGTCAATATAGAGATCTCTCCCAAGATTTATTTATACCCAGGACTGTATCTAGAACAAGGGGGCATCCTCTACGTCTTGAGGAACGAAAGTTTCTACATAAACATAGAAAGGGATTCTTTACTGTAAGAGCAGTGAGACTATGGAATTCTCTGCCAGAGGGACTTGTCATGGTGAATTCAATAACCGAGTTCAAAAATGGTTTAGATGCATTTCTGGAGCGTAATAATATAACAAGTTATAGTGTCTAGGATTCAGGAGAGGGGTCATTGATCCAGGGATTTTTCTGATTGCCAGATTGGAGTCGGGAAGGAATTTTTCCCTAAAATGAGGACAATTGGCTTCTACCTCATTGGGGTTTTTTGCCTTCCTCTGGATCAACACCTTAGCACAACAGGCTGAACTAGATGGACGTCTTGTCTTTTTTTAGCCTTACAAACTATGAAACTATGAAATGGAAATCTTTTTATTTCTTTATATCTTCTTAAGGGGCTGATGTGAGCGGGGTTGATGATTTCTATAAGGGGCAATCAGGGGTGCCAATAGGGAATTTCGGGCAGTACTCCTGTCAGGAGCACTAATCAAAAAGGGGCCCACTGATATGTTAAAAAATAGGAACTAGTAATGGGTGGGGGCCCCATTTGGTTTGGCTGTATGGGGCCCTGAAACAGTTAATAGATGACTGATGGCAGCCCTGGGGGCAATAATTAGACCCCTCAGAAGTCATATCAGCCTCTAGTCTTAACATGACACTCATTTCAGCCCCTATATAACAACACCTCATCTTATCTCCAATCTGTATAAAGAATTAGCTCCCATAACTCCATACATACTATAGAATAATCACCAGTGGCATTTTTAGGGGATGAAGTGAGTGTTGCTGTTTTCCACCAGAGACTAGTATGTAGTTTGTAGGGGTTGTATGGGCTATTAGAGCTCATAACCAGCAGTGGAAATCAGAGCCATCTTAACAGCATTATGGGCCCCCGTGCATAACACTGCAGTGCATACCTCCCAACTTTTAGAGACTGCAAAGAGGGACACATCAGGCCACGCCTCTAACCACACCCCAAAACAAGACATCACACCAAGACACGCCTCTAACCACGCCCCCACACATACCTGCCAATGTTTTAGACAGGCAAAAAGGGACACATTTTCAGGATTGCTTTGTATCCAATGATGAGATATTAAGTAAGTTGTTACGTAGTATAAAGCGAGGAAGCAATCAGATACTTTTTACAGCAAGATAGTCAGTTTATTGACGCAAATCTATTTCCCAAAGGAAAAGAGGAACATTTATAGAGCGAAGAGGGACAAGAGTTAAAAATAGGGACTGTCCCTCCAAAATAGGGACAGTTGGGAGATATGCAGTGGGTCCTGCCCAAATACATGACATCACACTAGGCCATGCCTCTAGCCATGTCTGGACACTGGCAGCCTACAAGACTAATTGGCAGGGCAGGAAGCCTTTGGCTCCCTTCTCCACCATGGTTTTAACAGTATGCACATCCTAAAAGCACACAAACTGTTAAATAAGCAAAGCCAACCAAGAGATCCAAGGTATGTTTTTTTGCATTCCTGGAAAATACATATACCACCTGGGGCCCACATACTTGTGGGGCCCCCGGGCAACTGCTTAGTGTGCGCAATGGAAAAGATGGCCCTGGTGGAAAGCAGTCACACAGAGATACAGGCACACGGGGACCAGGACACAGTTCTACCAGCCCCCAGTACTACATCGTCTACATTGTGCTGCCCTCTTCCTTGCACATCAGCCTCCTGTTTTCTCAGTTTCATTTTTTAATTCAGAGGCGTGTTTACTGGCTTTACTGGCTCCTACTACCTACTACTGGCCTGCAGTGAGGACAGCAAGTCTGTAGCTATAGCAACCAGAGCTGGCAGCCTATCGTGAGAGATCGAACAGGTCTGTGGCTATAGCAACCAGTGCTGGCAGCCTATCAAGACAGATCGAACAAGTCTGTAGCTATAGCAACCAGTGCTGGCAGCCTATCGTGAGAGATCGAACAGGTCTGTGGCTATAGCAACCAGTGCTGGCAGCCTATCAGGACAGATTGAACAAGTCTGTAGCTATAGCAACCAGCACTGACAGCCTATCAGGAGAAATTGAACAGGTCTGTAGCTATAGCAACCAGCGCTGACAGCCTATCAGGAGAGATCGAACAGGTCTGTAGCTATAGCAACCAGCACTGACAGCCTATCAGGAGAAATTGAACAGGTCTGTAGCTATAGCAACCAGCGCTGACAGCCTATCATGAGAGATCGAACAGGTCTGTAGCTATAGTGACCTGAGGAGCTGATGCAACCCATACAAGAGGAATGGGTAGGACACTGCTAATGGACACATATTGCAAAGTGACTTGCAAGATCTTTAACATAGAAAGCAGCAATACCTGTAGTGAGACAACCCTTTTAAGTGTTAAGTCTGTTGGCTTTTCGAGAGGTCTGATATTTCCTTGCAGACACAGAGTGGTAGGGAGTCTTCATCTATGTGACCTGCTATACAAGTTCATTCACACAAGCTACTCTTTGCCGCTAATACAAGCATCTCACCCCAGCTTATCACAAGTGCTCCCCCATCAGCTGGGACCAGAAAGGCAGTTACCGTAATTAACACAGCGTCATCAACAACTTCATTGAAGCCCGTGGTGGCCGTCCGCCATTGCAGCTTATAGTGAATGCATTCTCTTAAAGGTCTGCATTGATGCTCTATCAATTTCTGCAGCACTAGCACTATGTAGTCGTCTGGGGAATCACTCTCCTTACTGCACAGCCCTGGTCCCTGACTCCCTAGACCTCTGCTGCAGAGACGTTTCTCAGCGCTACAGGTCATAATCTTACACAGGGCCGGGACAAAGCATTTTGGTGCCCTAGGCAAGTAGGGCCAATGGAGCCCCACCCCCGAAAAAATGTAAATCCGCAGCCCTAACCTAACGCACGTTGCCTGCACCCTCCCCAGCTAGGTGGAATGAGAATAAAAAACATAATTCCAAGACACAACAGTGGAGCAGGTAGAGTCTTTTAGGTTGTATTTATATAAAATAATATGTTGTGAATGAAAAAATGCATACAAGTAGCTACAAAGATAATTTTCCATAGATGACACCTCTAAATAATGGTCTAAATATTATCACAATACTGTTACTGCACAAAGACCAATATTATCAATGATACCACTATAAATAGACCATAAAATACCACCACACCACGACCACATATCAGCAGCACCTCATAGTAACTGAATAATACCACCACATATCCCACCACATAGTGACTGAATAATACCATCACATATCACCACCACATAATGACTGATTAATACCACAACATCATGATCATATATCACGATCCACATAATGACTGAAAAATACCACCACATCATGATCACCATATCACCATCACATAGTGACTGAATAATACCATCACATATTACCACTACATAGTGACTGAATAATACCACCACATATCCCACCACATAGTGACTTAATAATACCGCCAAATCATGACTTCATATCACCACCTCATAGTGACTGAATAATACCACCACATATCACCACCACATAGTGAATGAATAATACCACCCCATATCCCACCACATAGTGACTGAATAATACCACCACATATCACTATCATATAGTACCGCCACATCATGACCGCATATCACCACCATATAGTGACTGAATAATACCACCACATATCACCACTACATAGTGACTAAATACCACCACATAGGGACTGAATAGGACAGATGTAACAAAGATTAACTTGTCAGAAAATTCACCATGATATCGCGGCACAGAATGTTATCTCAGCTTTTTCAATGTTTTTTAATGGCATTTGTTTACAGATAAGCACAGATAACACAGGAAGCTGTGATATCAGTTAAGCTAAACTCTGCTACATCTGTACCACTATACTGTTCCTGAATATAAACCATTATATTACTACCACTACTACCAATATTCTGGCCATAGAGTGACCATATAGGGGTAAATGCCAGATGTATCAGTTTCCTGACATACAAATGACTTACAAGAGACGTCTTCTACGACTGGAGTAATTCGAATTCCTTTTCTTCTCCATCTGGTCCAGACCTTCATGCTGACTTCTTCCAACCACAACTCGTCCTTGTAGAATTTAATACACAAACATATTAGAATCCTCACATTTCCAGCACCTCCCTACCCATCCCATTCCCACCTCTGTATAAACTCTGCATTAGGTGACAGGTGGGGATGAGAGGGCCATGGGGTGATAGGTGGAGGTAAGGGGACTATGGGATGATAGGTGGAGGTAAAGGGGCTATGGGGTGATAGGTGGAGGTAAGGGGGCTATGGGGTGATAGGTGGAGGTAAGGGGGCTATGGGGTGATAGGGGGAGGTGGTAAGGGGCTATGGGGTGATAGGTGGAGGTAAGGGGCTGTAGGGTGATAGGTGGAGGTAAAGGGGCTCTGGGGTGATAGGTGAAGATAAGGGGCTATTGGGTGATAGGTGGAGGTAAAGGGGCTATGGGGTGATAGGTGGAGGTAAGGGGGCTATGGGGTGATAGGTGGAGGTAAGGGGGCTATGGGGTGATAGGTGGAGGTAAGGGGGCTATGGGGTGATAGGTGGAGGTAAAGGGGCTATGGGGTGATAGGTGGAGGTAAGGGGGCTATGGGGTGATAGGTGGAGGTAAAGGGGCTATGGGGTGATAGGTGGGAGTTGTATTTTGTGTTGGCACTAGGACATATAACACAATGGTAGGGGCAGTGGTGGGAGAGGGGGTACAGGCCACAGTCCACAGGCACAACTTTCTGGGGGAAAATGGAGAACCAACGGAGATTGTTCTGTGGCCTGTAGCCCCCAGGGTCATATTGTTCACCATGCACCCCAAGAAGATTAGGGGCGGCCATGACCTTCAGGGAGCGAGGGGATAGAGTTTAGTGCTGGCATGTTTTTTGTAGTTTATGTTTCTGCAGGTTTCCTCCTTTGGACTACGTTGGATTCGTTGGACTACGTCAGACCAGGATTAGACCCATTTCTTTAATAAAATGGTCAACGAGGGCTGGTGTCAGGGACTGTTTATTTGAATAAAGTGTTTTTTGCTTTTGTTTCTGTGTTATCTTAAAGTTACCAGTACTTGACATGGCCGGTACAAATAAAATACTGGCATTGGCCCCCTGGCCGTAAAACCGCCCCTGCTGGTGGTTCACCAGATTGGTGGCAAACCTACCATAGCATGAGATTTACCTACTCTTCAGGGAGACCGGGAGGAGTCCCCGTTTTCAAGGAGTCTCCCTGACTATCAAATCTGCCAACACTCTCCCACGCGCCATTTCTGTCTATCCTATCGCGCTCTACATTACATGTGATGATTAATAACTGAAATGTGAAACACGTTATTTAAGTGGGACTTCCTGTGCACTGCAACACACTACCCTCAATGCCTCTAATCTGTACCCTTATGTGACATAATTACATCCTAGAAGCCGCACCCCCCCAAGTTGCTATGTAGACTACTGTGGTACTTTCATGAAACACTAATTATCTGCAAACCGTCCAAAAGTCACTGTATTCCTCCTGCTTACATTCTGCAGAGTTTTTGTAAATTATGGACAAATTTGTTCAAAAAGGTACAAACTTGCTGCCATCTTTCCATGCCTCAATAAAGCTTTTCTTGAACATTGTCTCATTGCAATAACAGTAAAAAAGGCACCCCCTTATAAAGCCGGGACGACAGGTAGGCAGAGGTAGGATGGCGCCTAGGGCACGTACTATACTCATTGGGGGGTGCAGGTATGGAGCCGGCTTAGGAGCTGAGCCCACTCAATACATGAAAATATAAAGGAGACAAAAACACAGAGGGGGTGCTCTATGGTGAAAGCACATTAAAATGCATAAAATTATAAACAGTAGTTAAGGTGCTCACCTAGAGTAGTTGTGCATATTAGTATAGAGGCAAA